>JZKD02S1649840.1:56695-83065 GCA_000966675.3 Picea glauca
AAGGAGACATTTTCATTTTGAATCATCTTGTACTTGAACATTTAAGTGGGGTAAAAGGAGGTTGCCCCCTCGAAGAGGCTTATTATCTGAAATTATCCCTTTTTCAAGGCGTTGAATACTTTTTATGAGGTTTTTCTATGCTATATTGATACTTGGTTCCTAAAATTTTTATGTCCTAGGGAATCCTTTGATTCCCAGGAAGATCCCAAAGGTCCAGTAAGGACGATCTGTCAGAGTACTACGTGGTAGATCTGTTAGGATTTTTATATCATAGGTAATCTTATGATTCCTAGGAAGATCCCGAAGGTCCGACAAGGATGGTCTGTCAGAGTACCACAAATTTATTTTGTTGCACCTGCCTCATTCTGTTTCCATATGATGATGATGATGTTCTCTCAGCCTCATGCTGATTATGTTGTAGTCTCAGCCTCATGCTAATGATGTTGTTGTCTCAGCCTCGTGCTAATGATGTTGTTGTCTCAGCCTCGTACTGATGATGTTGTTGTTTCAACCTTGTGCTGTTGATGATGTTGTTGTATCATACTCATGCCATTGATGATGATGTACCAACCTAAGGTTGGTGCTATTGTTTCTTTTATGTTATGCTAATTGATGTTGATGAAAATGATATTTATGATGCTACTCTAGATCCATGTTGTGAACGATGATGAGAAAAAATTCCGATGATTTGTAGATATGCCAGTCAATGTTTCAGATGCTGATGATGTTGCTTCCCTCTCTCTCTCTCTATGTTGTATCGGGTTATGTTAGTATAATACCCTTCTCATTAAGGGGGAGTGTTGAAATATATTAACTTCAAAGAATATTCTGATTATAATTGAGTTATTATCTTATAGATAAAATCCCCTTTTGTGGATTGATCATGTCAGGTCTTTTATAAGACCAAATCCCCTTTTTTGGATTGGTCAAGACACATTTATATGGTGGTATTTGTGAAGTTGACCCCTAGGGTTTATATAGTGGTTTTAAACCACTCTTGGAAGAAGTCATACCAACTAAGTGAAGATACATAACCCTAGCACCTACTCAAAAATTATTTATAAGTGAGGATGGCGCCGCATTTGTTCACTCACTCACTCACAATTCTAGTGCACATATTTTGAAGATCGGTGTAGTTACAAGAAGAAGGAGAGAGAGGCGCATGCTCAGTTCTAGTTTATTCTTGGTGGTTTGGTCTTAGTCTTGGAATTGTATTGGAAATCTATTATTGAGGAAGTTTTTGCTGTGTTTTCTATCCCATGAGGGTTTCCCAGGATAAAATGATGTGTACCTTGTGATTTTGTTTCTTTTAGTGATACTCCTTATGATGTTGTTTTGGAAATGCATTGAATTCTATATTAAATTGAAGATAACCTAATAAAAACATTAAAAATTAACAATACAGTCTCTAAAAAAATCATATCATATGATATCAACCTGCATAACAATATCATGATACAAACTGAGTCATCTGGTCCATTATTCCACTCACATATATGATATCTTGAAGAACATCTTCCATCAGAAAGTAAAACACCATCCATGGGCTATCTGGACTATTCTTCCCAAGCATAGAAGAACAATTGTCCCTGATTTATGATCCTGGACCATTCCTCTGACACTACTCATAGTGCAACCTGGAGAGAATGAGTCTACCCTAGGGAATGCCTGTCCCTGATTGATGAACTTGGACCATTCACCTAACTAGGCCATTCCTCTAGTACTAATCACACTGCAACCTGGAGAGAATGAGTTTGACTTAGGGAATGATTGGTCGGACCATTTCCTATGGAAATTACTGTCCCACACCAACCTCTAAAATGAACCATTCTTCGAAAATTCTCACAACTATGAACTTTGAAAGAATGACTACCAGATGAGGTGAACCATTCTACTTGACCAATACTCAGAGTGACTGCCAAGAAGAATGACTGTTCTATACCATTCCCCCACACTGACCACAAGGGGAATCATTGTCTATGGTACATAAACAATCTATCAGACCATTTTCATTATGAAAATGCCTGTCCAATCTGGACCATTTTCTGAATTGGAAAATGGCTATGCATAAATCAATGACATATCAGTGCCCCCTCCCAACCTAGGAGTAATCACTTCCTTTTTCAATAAGGAAGTCATCTCCACGAGCTCCATCTTGTCTCTTAAGTACGTAATTTTTCTTATCTTGGACATAGGATTTACCAAAATATCTACTATCTACTCATCTATGGAGATACACTGGAGAACCACTTCTCTCTTCTGGAATTTATCAAGGAGAATATGATGCTTGATCTCAATGTACTTTGGCTTGTCATGGAACACTGGTTTCTTTGAAGGATTCACATATCTCTGATCATTACAATATATCATGGTCGAATTCAACACCTGATGAGACAGTGAAGAAACCAACTTACGGAGCCACATTGCTTATGTAAAATCATAACAAGCTGCAATATACTCTGCTTCTGTAGTGCTGAGTGAAACAAACTTATGTTTCCTGCTATCTCATGACATTATGGAAAAACTCAAACTGAAACATATCCAAGTAGAACTTCTTCTGTCATCTGTATTCCCTGCCCAATGTGAATCGATAAATTCATGCAACTGTATGTCATAATTTAGACGTCCCTTAAAACAAATATCCGACTGAGTATTCTCCAAGTACATTAACGATCCAATGAATTGTCAATACAAATATGGGTCTACTGGATTAGAGTCTCTTCAACTTATTTAGATTTTTTATCGTGGGAGTTTTCTATGGATTTGCAATCCATCATCCCGTACTTCTGAGTAACCATTCTAATACACTTTGTCTATCATAGGAATTTTTTGTCACGCTTCTGATGTATATGAGATACTCTGCGTCAAGTTGCTTGAATCCATACAAGGTATTCATCCATTTGCATACATGGGTCTCTTTATAATATAAGCTTCTTTCTCAATTTGCTTTATTGGGAAGAACAATATTTTACATGTAAATTTCAATCCATGGATACTGCAAAAGGTATATCTGGTTTACTGGAACAAGATGTCGTCATAGTCTCCCTCCTTCTGGAAGAACCTCTAGTTATGAATCAATTTTTCTTACATACACTTTTCTTCATCACAACTTCCATTTCTTCTACTTGATTGCTTCTAGTGGGTTCAAATCAAGCTGGTAGTCTTATGATTCTTGGTATAATAACTGTTTGTCCTAGATTTTATTTCTTGGAATCGTCAAGTTATTCTTCATTTTTCTCTTTAACTTTGGGGTCCATGGAGTCTTCTATAGATTCCATGCCCTTTATTCCTGAAGATTCCAACTTCTTTCTTTCATCATAGAAACATATATGTAGATGGACAACTGAGGATACTTAAGACTTCTTTTCGAAGAATACTTCTTCTAGATTTAAGATGAATATGTGTTGTTTATCATGGATGCTACTTCCAATGGGAATATGAATAGATACGTCATAATATTCATAGATTCTTAAATGGATCATATCATTTAGGATTAGCTTCCTCCTAATCCTTGCTTCATGCATGAATGCATGTTCTTCTTTGGAATTCTATAATCGTCTCCCTCCATCTAAGAGAGTCTATGCTTCCATCTGCATCCTTATTGTCTTATGAAAAGTGTCACGAGTCTTTATTCTAATTTCCTCTTGATTACTGACTTCTTTTTGATTTGACTCTTTCTAGGTCTCTTCAAGTTCGATTATGATTTCGGCTTATCTAGTAGTTGTTACTTATATAATAGATTCCTCAGGAATTTTCCAACGTATTTCATCTTCTTGTAGTCATCGTAATAACAATCCTTATCTTGTTATTCTTTCATAGGTATTGTTTCATTGAACATATTTTCTTATAAGAAATAGATATGCATGATATGTACATGAACTATGTAAACATGGTATGTACAAGAACTATGAAGAATATTGTTACCTTGAATAGAAGAATAAGTCTGCTTCATCCTGCTTAACTTTCTTTGAGTGTTCCTTTTCTTCGACAACTGTTGCTTCATGTGTTTCCTTCCTTTTATTTAACTCAGGACATTGGTTCCTGTAGTGACCATATTTTAGACAATTGAAGCATTCTATTGTTGACATATCCTTTTCTTGATTTAGTTTCTTCCTTGAATCAAACTTCTTCTTATTCCTGAATTTATTGAACTTTGTTGTGTATGCTTGATCATCATCTTTCTTTTTGGATTTGTCTTTTGCGTTAAACCTTGATTCTTCTTGTGCACAAAAAGTCCAAAGTTCTTCAAATGTGGGATACTCCTTTCTTGTGTTTATGCTTGCGGAAAATGCATCCCATGTCTTGGGAAGGCCATTGAGTACTATATTTACCAGTTCCTTTTCTGAAATGATTTCTTCAATAGCTTGTAGTTGATCTATTAACTCAGAGATTGTCACAAAGTACGATGTTATGCTATCATCATCATTCATTTTCATGTCACAGAGCTCATTCTTCAGACTCATTACTTGTCCAATGTTTCTGACTAAGAAGAGGTTAGTAAGGGAATCATACATCTTCTTAGATGAGTAAAGATGAGAGATGTAAGGTATCAAGTGGTATTTTATAGAGTCCACTATGATACTCATAACGTTGATGTCATTGTCCTTGAACTTCTCCATAACTGCAAAATTTCGAGGTTCCTTATCTTTTCCGCTTAAAACTGTGGTTCCATGATCTTTCCTTTCATGATATACAACACTTTATTATTGGCAAGGATGAGGTCAATCCTTGTCTTCCATGCTATAAAGTTAGAATCCCCTTATAACTTGTTTTCTGACTTCATAGAGTAAGTCATGACTTATTTTGACTTGGTCAACCTTTGACTTTGACCAAAAACTCAAACCTGATGCCTTGGCTTGATGAGAGTACCAGGAGGTGTGCTAGGCTAGGGCGCACTAGGCTATCAGAGAATTAGGTCAATATTCTCACTTAAGGTGCCTTAACAAGAGGGTTAGGGTTTCTTTGTTGCAACAAAACTTTGATTGTAGCTGCAACTGTAACTGAGAAAATCCTCCCAATCTATCTTCCATCGGTTAGACTGTCCAAAGATAATGTGGGTCCATAACTTGTTATAAAAATAGGTGTGCTCATTTCACCATAAACGATATCTCAATATTGTCACCCAACCATAGGTACAAATTCCACCCCTGAGAACCTTAACCTTGATAGAGAGAATAATTCCGAAATCAAACCATAGAACCAATAACAAACCAAGGAAACATACCTCTCTCCAGAGCTATCATACCAAGAAGAAATTCCAAACCATAACCAAAAATATTTCAAGCCAAAACTGAAATTCCAGTTGCAACAACTGCAACTGTAGATCCTCTCCAGACTTGTGCACCATTGGTCTTATGCAGTTGTGAGAGTTAGGGTGAAAAATGAGCTCTAGCTCCCTCTTATTTATAGTCCTCCAAGTGACCTAACTAGGGTGACTTCTACTTTTGGAGGCTAATAACTCAATAATAAATATTCTCTTGAGCTGACTTACGTCCTAGGGTTATTATCCAACATTTTGGGTTTCTCTTGCTTCCTAGAATATTCTAGTCTTGTTAAGGTTACACGTGAAGGTTAATACCTCCTGCAACTACCATAATATCAAAAGACTCAACATGTAATCGATGGATATGGACTCCCAAGGCCTATCAGGAGTAGTTATAGGGGTGTATAACCCTTGTTTCTTAGTGGCAGGTTTGGAAATGGTGCAGGCAGTGCATGATCTGATATACTTGCTGACATATTATCAAAGCTTTGACCAATAAACATTCTTTTGCAGTATTGCCACTGTTTTTTCCATGCCAAAGTGTCCTGCTTCCCAACTGTAATGAGATTCCCAAATCAACTTTGCACACTCACTTGAAGGAACATAGATATGGATCAGATGGCATAGTAGTCTATCATGGAGATGAAATTTTGGAACTTTGCGCTCAATGTATGATAAGTAACATCAAAATCAGAGTCACTATTGTATAATTGTGGCCACCCAGAGGTTTCATGCCCATAGGAATTAATATTTTTGGTTAGTGCCGCAACCAAGTGTCGACTAAGGAAGTATACAACATGGTTGGTGCTTCCCTTCTTGTACTTGATGTTCAAGTGGAATTGTTGTAGGTACGTGGACCACTTCTAATGGCGATCATTCTATAAATTTCCTTGTGTCTACAAGCAGGGATGATTTTAAGGATGAAAATTTATTTTAAAATGTAGAAACCTTGGTGAATATTACTAATCCTTCATATGTCAACTATAAATGTTTGGCGATATTTTTGTAAAAATATTCAAATTTCTAATTATTTTATATAGTTTTTATAAAATTTTGGCAATTTTTAAGGTAAAATAATTTTATCYTATAGAATTTGGGCGAATCATTTTTAAAATAGCGAATCTCATTTTTGGAAAAACCATGGAAAATTAGCCCATGAGCGAAATTTAGCCTCCAAAATCATCCCTATCTGTAAGAATTGTAGAGGCCTGTGATTAGTGTGGATGATTGTTTCCTTCCCCATAATGTAATTCTTCCATTGTCGACATGCTTGCATAGTGGAGTACATGTCTTTGTCTGTGAATAACATTAGATAGTGTTTCACTGTGATATGCCAACATATTCCCATGATGAGTGATTAATGCACTAATATCATAATCTGAAGCATCTGTCTTGATCTCAAATGGTTGTTGCAGGTTTGGTAGAATAAGGACTAGTGTCGAGCAGAGGCAGAGTTTCAATTACTTGAATGATTTTTGTTGTGATGCAACCCAAACAAACTTGGCCTTAGCTCCACCCTTGATCACTTGGATTAGGTTCCAAGTGATATGAGAGAACCCCAACACAAGCCTGCGGTATAAGTTGACGAGGCCCAAGAAGCTGCAGAGCTCAATCAGTGTCTTCGGTCCGAACCAATAACGAATGACTTGGATCTTGGTTGGATCCACATGCACACCCTGCTCATCCATGATGTTTCTCAAATGTTGAATTCTCTACATGCCAAAGGAACACTTCTCCAAATTGGCGTATAACTTGTGCTATCGCAAGGTGCCCAAGACTTGCCGAATGTGCTTCAAATGTTCCTCCTAGGTTTTGCTAAAGATGAGGATATCATCCATATATATGACCACAAAGGGGTTTGTGAATGGCCACAATATATCATCTACCATCTGCATCAATGTTTCCGGGGCATTAGTCAAGCCGAAAGGAATGACCAACCACTCAAAGATACATTGTTTAGACTTGAAGGTTGTCTTCCATACATCAATTTTCTCAATCGACACCTGATGGTATCCTGACTTCGGATCATTCCTAATAAAAAAATTGGCACCCTTGAGGTGATCTAGAATATCATCAATTAGGGGGATTAGATACTGGTTCTTGACTATGATCTTGTTCATGGCTCCACAATCAATACAACTTTTCCATGTCTTTTACTTCTTCTGCACTAGAAAAATTGGGCTTCTGCAAGGTGAGGAGCTTAGTCTAACATTGCCCTTCAAAATTATCTCTTAAATCTAGTGATTGATTTCTTCATTCTCTACAATAGAGTGCTTATATATAGGGCCATTAGGTAGAGGAGCACCGGGTGTCAAATCAATTGAGTTCTTTACCTGGTAGTGCAAAGGAACCCTAGTAGGTGAGGAAAATATGTCTTTGTGTTCTTCAACTATCTTGTCCACTTGCTTCTACTTTGTAGAGGGAGCTCACATATAGGTTTTGGTGGTTGCAGAGATCTTCTGTTCACCTTCCGACCAAACCATAAAGAGGACAAATCTCCTAGTTTGAGAGATCACCTTTTTTCACTGCTTCATGGAGACCAAAGAGACTGCAATAGTTGGGACTGCCTCTGGTACCTTTTAGAGTTGACCTCTCAAAGTGACAATGACACTACATGGAATATATTCGTAAAAAACATGGCATTCCCACATATATGGTTGTCCTAAAATAACATCACAAACTTCAAGTGTGACAACATCACATAATAACTCATCTTTGAAAGGTTTGATGTCGTAGTGCATGCAACATTGTTGGCTAAAGAAAATGTCTTATTTCTAGCTGAGCCAACCGATGGTGTATAGTTGAGGGTTCAACATCATTGTTAGGTTCAACCTCTTTATGATATTTGTTGATATTAGGCTCTTCTGGCTACTGCCATTGACAATGAAATAGAGTGGGGTCCCCTTCACCCACATCTATGAGTGGAAGAGGCACTCCCCTTATTTAGGATCCTCTAGATCCTTTGGCTGGACATTTGTGGTAAAAATGGTGACAATGGGTTCCACGTCAATGATTTGTTTTCCCTTATTCAGTTCTGAATCAGATTCTGAGTCAACATTCGAGTTGAGAATTTCATCTCAACCAACAATGACTTTTTGGAGCGATATTCATCAGTGTTGTACCAAGGGAATTTGTGGAACTCGCACCACTTTCCAGTGTCCTTCTTCAACTTCCAATTAGTACCCTTCTTTTCTTGTGACTTGGAATGGTTTTCTTGGGGTTGTCCATCCTTTTTTATGGGAGTTAGGGCCACCTTTACTGTGCTTCTACTATGATTTGTTTGCAAAACTGAAATCCCACTTATTCTTTTGCTTGGACTTTTGCTTGATCTTGACAACATATCAGTAAGGGGTTCCTAGTGAGGAGATGTACAAGAAATCCTGTTTGGATGTACCTATGTAGGACACTGTGGTACTTCAGAACTAGGTGTTTCTCGAATTATTTAATACCCAACTTTGTGAAAAAGGTATGGAATATGTTGGTGTACTCTGACATTGTCTAGTCTCTCTCCTGATGCAAAGTTGTCCATCTCATGTATTGATCATCATAGTTTCTAACATGGTAGTATTTATCCTTGAGGGCATAAAAAAAATTCACCCAAGTGGGCTCTGGCCCAAAAATTGCAGACTCATATCCAACATGTTTCTCACACTAAGTTTCCCACCAATCTCTGACACAGGGAAGGGATTTAAGGAGCATAGAGGTGATTTTTTCACTGTTGGAAATTTTTTGGATAGAGAAATAACCCTCTAGTAGACTTAACCATTTTTCCAAATCGTCGACGTCTATCTAGCCTTCAAATAAATGAATAGAAAAGTTAACTTGTATCTTGAAGGGCATCACACCTCCAAGTGACTGATGGTTGAAGGTGCCTCTGTTGCTGTTTTTAACGGTCGAAGGATCTAGGATAAATGATCCATCATATCATTCCTCTATCGTACAAGGGCTTCCTTGAGCAACAATTTGATACGATATATTGCTCCGTCGTATCTATTTTCTTCTGCTAAGGGATGGTTCTTGGGCCGACGAAAATTTTCTTTCCCAAGCTCAACTAGTTCAAGACCCAACTCCCAATAACCTAATCTCACCGAGGACATGCACCGAGAAACAACAAAGAGCATATTGCTTGGATATCATTAATCCAGAAGGGTGGATAATGACATGAAGGAAGAGATATAACAAAGAAACACACTAAGATATTGAAAGAAACACAATAATACCATTAAAACTCATATTCTATTAATGAATGGGATAAAAAAGGCTATAAAATGAAAATCACACAAACTAACTAGAATGGTGGTAGTTTATCCCTAAAGAGAGAGATGTGTTAGCTATGCTCATTCACCAGAAGTTGATTAAAAAGAGGTTGAAAAGGCCTTTTAACATAAATAATCAATGAGAAAACCCTAAACATCCAAAACTAAGCCCAGAAGATGAAACACCAAGAGGTTTGTGGGCCTCTATGTGGTTAGTTGATATGTCAAATTCCTAAGGGCATAATTTTTTCATACGATCTCCATTTGGGGCTCTTGGTGGCCCGTTAGAAAGGTATAGCTGAGAAGTACACATTTTTTGAGGTTTTTTCAGGGATATTTTAGTTGGTTAAGGGATTGGTTCAATTTACCTCCTATTCAATGCAAGGTCAATCTTATTGATTTAGACAAATTCTCATTTGACCACATCCTCTCCTCAAAACTATCCTATGGATGTGATGCCTCAAATATTATATAATGGAGGCCATTCTTGAGTGAAAGGGGGAAGAACTTAGAGCATCATACCTATGATTTTGTGACATTCAAGGGGATGGAAAGGAGAGCTTGGAGGAGCTACTGCAACATCGATATTGAGATTGTAAGTGTTTCATTATTGATTGCTTTCCATTTATGTATAACTTGGCCTATTCCCCTCATGCCTATGTGTGCACTATATGCATGTATATTGTTATTTAATTCATCATAGACATATCTGTTCTACTTAATGACATAGTGTGGAAGAATGATATATTTCTTTGTTCCTTGCAAGGTTTCTCCTACACCAAGATCTAGGACATCACGATCAAGGGCCGAAGCAGGGATGAAAACCAATGGAAAAAAGGTAAGTCATCAATCCTTTTCTTCTCATTCTAATTGTTGATGTGTAGAATAGATCTAGGGGAAAATAGTAAACCATTTGTTTCTCTCTATCTTGGATCAAAGGGGGGTTTCACCTATCCACATGGGAAACTTTTCGACAACAAAAATTGGCAACTCCGCTGGGGAACAATCATCTTGATCTTTCCTTAGTGTTTTCTATCCTTTTGAGTCTTGTTTGTTACTTAATCCTTCTTGATAGTATGGATCTTCTTTTAATTTTTCCCCTCCTTCATCATCACTAGAAAACCTATTGAGTCAAACACTTAACCTTATCTCAGATCTAGGATTTTTTTTTGTCTTTCTCAGATCTCACCACTTCAAGACTTCATTCCTCCCCCATAAGGGCATATAGGGAAATAATACCCTGATCATCACCCCCCACACTATCTTGGGGAGTGATAATCGCTTGTTCATCACCCATTCTATAGTGTTACAGGGGCGATACTCCTTGTTCTAAGTGAATTTGGAGCTTATTTTCCCTCTTTTCTGTCAATGCTTTGTCTTAGACCTTTACATTAGAATCCTCCATGCTTGATTGATTGAAGTTTAGTGATTATCATATGTTTTTTTGCCTCTTTTGAGTTTTCAATTCCTTCAAATTGTGAAATGTACATGACTTCCATAGGTTAAATTGATCCTTTGGCCGAGTCTATGCCATCCATAGTTTGATCCCCATTAGTTGTAGGTATTCAAACTTCTGTTACCTTGATTCCAAATCCTTCTAAGTGTTTTACTTGTTTATTTTTTGGATTCTTTTAATTTATTTGGAGGCTTCTTATGTTGCATTAAGCCTTATTTTTGAGTCTCTCATTTTTCTCCTCTTGGGAAAGCTTCTAATCCCTTGAGTGTACTTCTAAAATATTTGGACTTTCTGCAACTTTGCATTGATATTTATTTTTTCTACTTGATTTGTGATGTTTCAAAAAGTGTTTTTCCCTTTACTTTGCGTTTTGGGTTCTTGTTTGAACAAGTGTTGAATTCTTGTGATTGGATTTTTTATTACTTGGGTACTTGTTTCCTTCATATTATTTATCTTTGGGATCCTTTGAAAGTTTCATTGAGTCCTTTAATTTTGATTGAAAGAGAAAGAAAAAGAAGGTTCTCTTTTGATTTTTTCATGTGATTTGAAAAGAAGAAAACAAAAGTGTTTCATCCTACTTTCAGAGGTGGAGTGTTTTGTACACATTTTAAAGAGCTTGTCTTTGTTTGGGATTTCACGGACATTAATTTGATAGTTTGTCATTTTAATTTTCTCAATTTGATAAAGGAAAAGTGAAAGTTGCATTGTATTGGGTATTTATTTGCATTAAAAATAGGAAGATCTCTTCTCCTTTCCTCAAATAAAATTCATTGAAACAAGATCCTTTTCATATCATTATTTCTGCATGGTTTTGGAGTAGACTTATAACACCATCAGTTTCACCTTCGTGCACCCTTTTGAGTAAGGAACAACCATTAAAAATCAATCAAAGTGATTAATAAAATCAATTAGAAATATTTTATTTTATAGCACACCAACAATAGTGTAACGATAACACGTTTGGATCAGGGTGAAATGAGTAAACTATCCAAGGCTATTAAATGAGACTGTAGAATACTAGATAGAGAAAAAATCTAGTAATGGCAATTAACATTAGTTGGGAAATATCCTCTCACATAGGATTCAAACAGAAGGTAAAGCAAAGTGATTAGTTGAGATTTCCCCTCTTCCATTTTCCTAGTGGGACTATTGCAAGTTTGGGGATTTGAAGAGTGGCAAATCCTTGGGGTGACACCACTTCTTCTTAGTTTTTGGGCTATGGATTTGTGTCTGACATTCCCATACCCATTTTCTAGTCTTGAATGTCGACTATACCCCCCGACTATTAATTGTGAATTGGTAAACATAGTGTTGATATTATGGTAGCTGTAGGAGGTATTAACTTCCATATGTAACCTTTGACTAGAATATAATATTTTGGAAGCAAGAGAAACCCTAAATAGATGTGTGAAAACCCTAGAAGACATGTCGGCTCAAAAAATATATAATATTAAGATATTATCCTCCAGGAAGACAAGTCGACCTAGATAGGTGACATAACCACTATAAATAGAGGATGTCTTGGCTCATTTGTTCACTCACTCACACACTCTTAGTCACCAAGAAAGAGTGCGAAAGTTTAGGGTAGGAGCAGGAACATCTACATTTGTATAATTTTATCTTTTTCAATCTTTATGGTACTTTATCTTGTGCACTACCCTTGGAGAAGGTGCACTCTCTTGGTTATCTGTTGGTTATGGTGTGGCTTCCTGGAATCATTCTTTTTGTGAAAGGTTAGGTGCTCGGGGGTGGCTTTGTTCCTATGGTTGGGTGACAATGGTGTAGCATTGTCTATGGTTAAACGAGCACATCAAAATTATTATAAAAGTTTATGGGCCCACTCTACATTTAGAACAGTATAACCGCTAGAAGGTAGATCATGAGTTCCTTGTCAAGCTCGTTGTAGCACCAATTGCAGCTGCAACTAGGGTTTCTGATTTTGCAAGTGCAACAAACCTTAAACCTAGATTCGTGGGCACTTTCAGTGAAGCATTAGACCTAATTTTTGGTTATTCTAGTGCGCCCTAGCCTAGCGCACCCTTTGGTGCCCTCAATCAACACAAAATTCAAGTTTGAGTTTTTGGGTCAAAGTCAAAGTAAAAGGTTGAATTTTGGTCAAAATTGTTTTTTTTTGCGGTCAAAGTTGAAATTTTAGGGTTTCTGGCTTGTTATAATCACTGAACCTTTTTGATTTAGTTTCTAACCTCTTCTTGTCAATATGGTGTCAAGTTTCAGATGAGAAGACAAGTTGATCGATACTACAAATTTCAAAGGTATGCACTTATATATTCTTTTCAAGTTATATCATCCAGCAAATCATGGGTGTGTTTGCAGGGGGTGTACAAGAGACCTTGTCCAAGCAGTGAATTTAGTACATTCAGAAGAACAAGTGCACCCTCCCTAGAAGTGAAGATTCTAGGTTTGATTATTAAAAAAAAATGATATGTCTCTAGCTGTTATGGCATTATTATGATCTTATGCTACATATTGATCTATTGAAGTTTATGATCATTATAATAACCCCTTAATAATAGAGATACACTTGTTGATCTCCTCTCTAAGATATATTCTTGTTCTTATGTAAATAATTATTGTTTACAAAATGAAGTTGATCTCCTTTAGGAGATGTTCTTGGTTACTGACCTAGACTCTAGGCAAGATATCTTCCATGGAGGATACCATGGAGATTTTGTTTTTATTCTTTCTTGTTCCGGGCAGGTCATAAGAGATAAATCTGAGAGGAAATCAGAATTAGAGGGAGTCAGTTATCAATAAGGAGCCGACATATTTTCATGACACTTTGTAGAATGCAAAGGGACATGCAACAGACAAAAGCATGGTCCGAGGATTCTCTTAGATAGAGGGAGTTGATTTCAGAGTTTGAGATGAAGGATATTGATAGGACTGGAAGCGTGGCTAGCACTAGATGATATATTTAATGAGGATACTAAAGAGGTTTAGCATGATGGACAGGAAGTCCATGGCCACACCTATGATGACACATCTGAGGAAGTTTTGTGACATGATAGACATTTGCTTTGCAGAGAGAACCTTGTGCCAATATATGGTTGAGCCATGGATGTATTATTGGGTTACATCAAAAAATGAAAGTACCTATGTTGTGGTACATATATATATGATTGATATTTGATTATGAAGTATGGATGCCAGGATATACAGTTTTTGAATTGGGAGTGCATAAGATAGATATAGCACCTTAGGTGCTACTTCTGCTTGGGATCGAGCCGAATTTCCAGACAAGCAGGGAAGCTTATATCTGTATCTCTCAATCATATATCATAACCAATGATGCAAGATATGAAGAAGGGTGTATTTTCTAAGGATCTTGCAGAAATTCATCAGAAACATGGTGCATGAAGGAGCAGTGAGGCTCCATCACTTATCCACAGATGAACAGATAGTTGACATTTGCACTAAGCCTCTGTCTGGGATAAGCTTGGAAGGAATGCAAATGTTTCCATGGGGGATTATTGAGGATTGCAACATTGTTCCGATATTCCAATATTGATCAGACGAACTTGATTATGTGGGAATAGGATCAGATGTAATCTTCAACGGATTGAAGATTCAAGTTACTGCTAGATTTCCTATGTGTGAATTGCATTAGGCCTTGAAAATATCACGAGTAGGTGAGTATTTAACTCATGATTAGGTGAGTATCCCTAATAAGAATCCGACCGACTCTATCTCCATAGGAACTGGGCTACAGACCAGGGGATATGGGGAACATCTATATCTGGAGTATATGTGCACCGATGTAGTCTTCGACAGACTGAATACTCGAGGTGAAATTCCATGTGTCTGATAACATCGAGATGAATGCATTCATGGAGTGATCCTATGAGAGGATCACCATGAGTTTTTTGTGGCTTCGATGTGGTCATAATTCTTGTCATGGGACAAGAATGACCTGAGGTGCTAGACACATGTGTCCAATAGCATCGATCTAAATGCATTCACAAACTGATCATGTGAGAGGATCAACTATGAGGTGAATGTGGCTCCGATGAGGTCATGATTCTTTGCATGGGATAAGAATGACCCAAGGTGCTAGAGACATGGTGGTGGAGATGGATCATCAATATATCTAAATGAGGCTCATGGATATTGTGATATTGTCTATGACAGAAGAATACCAAGAACAAGTACGAAAATATTTTTTGATGCCAGATTTCTACCATATGATGATGATAGTCATGATAATACTCGTGACTTTATCTATGATGATGTTACTTGTAGAATGGTCTACAATACTATGTGAGTCTTTCCCATACCATGTGAATATGGATGGATGTGTTTGAGACCATTAATACCTCCCTATATAAGAGGGAGTGTTGATATTATGGTAGTTGCAGGAGGTATTAACCTCCATATGTAAACTTTGACTAGAATATAATATTTCAAAAGCAAGAGAAACCTTAAACAGATGTTTGAAAACCTTAGAAGACATGTCGGCTCAAAAAAATATATAATATTAAGATATTATCCTCCAGGAAGACAAGTAAGCCCAGAAAAATGATTGAACCACTATAAATAGAGGATGTCTTGGCTCATCTGTTCACTCACTCACACACTCTCAGTCACCCAGAAACAATGCGCAAGTTTGGAGGAGGAGCAAAAAAAACCGCAGTTGTACAATTTCTCTTTTTCAGTCTTTCTGGTACTTTCTCTTGTGCACTACCCTTGGAGAAGGTGCGTTATCTTGGTTCTCTGTTGGTTAAGGTGCTTGAGGGTGGATTTGTGCCTATGGTAGGGTGACAATGGTGTAGAATTTTCTATGGTTAAATGAGCACATCAACATTATTATAACACATAGTAACCTCTCCTAGGATTCCACACATGTGACTGCAAAGGGGGTTCCTTCTGCAAGGAAGGTTCCTTGTGGTACCTGCGACAGACGTTCAATCTCTACTTCAACAAACTAGGAGGGTATTTTCCTATGGAATACTACTTTCACCTTGGGGGATTTTTTTGTGAGGATTATCGTAACTATTTCTCATATCTTCGTTGACGACTTGATATCCTGTATTTGAAATATATTTTCACATATTGTTTTCTTGGTTGATTACCTTTAGATTTATTAGGGGTGTGTTCTTTTGACATTCAAAGTTGGACTTAGATATCATTATTTCTATTTTACTTTCACAGTGGTCGACCAAGGTCTCCAAAGATCTCGTAAAATTCAAGGGTTGGATCTTGAAGGAACCAAGCCTCCACACAACCCTTCCAATGAAGGAACTATCAACGAAGACATTGCTTCTGAAATTGGGATCATAACTCCCCTGAGTGATCAAATCGAAGGGGAAATCAAAATCATCAAGGAAGGATCTGCCCCTCCCATAAATCACCATTTTACTAGTCCTTTTAACCAACTACTTGTTAAATTTCCATCCAAAAGGTATATTGATTCTTTTTATTCTTACCGCTTTCCACCTAGTACGTTTAGTAGGCGATATTTTGGCATGGATACACCACCACCTAACTATACATATGGAGTGGTGATACCCCCACTTGACCATGAGATAACTTCTTTGGTACATATCACTACTATTGGCACTTCTCCTTTTTGGGGAACATCGTTAACCCAAATTACCTCGTCACAACAACCTGTAAGTGAAACTCCTATTCCCACCATTAGAGATGCATATATGTTCACACCAAGCACTTTACTTGGACGTTCTATACCATTTACCTCTAGTCAAGTGGACAATAGTGCTACTTCCTTGGGCCCTGCGACAAGTAGCTCGTCCTCCCCCCCCCCCCTCCGGTCAAGTAGGTAACACAATGACACTCACAAAAACTATTCATCCTACACAAATTGTTCAAATGAGAATTTCTTCCATACCTCCCACTTGTTGGAAACCCTCATTTGCATGGAAATATTCGACATGGGGGCAACAAACAACTTAGGGGAAACAACCAGATTGGGGGAAACAACTATTTTGGGGAAAATAACTAGTTTGGGGGAAATCTCTTACTAGAAATCAACCAGGGAAATCCCTTAATGGAAACTAGCCAGGGAAATCCCTTTCTAGAAACCAACCTCAAGCCTAGGGGAATACTGTTCCTACATGCCCTACATGCCTTTATACTAGCCTACCATATCCGTGAGTTGCAAACACTCCATGGGTTCAACCTAATATGATGACATCCCTCTGAAAGGAGATTTTCCCGCTCAACCAGTGAACCCCATGTTTCATACTCCCCAACCCTCTCAACAACAGTATATGGGAGGACCATCAGGTTTTACAATACCATCACAACCATGTTATGGTCCTACTAGTATTCCTATGCCACATCAATACTACCAATATTTGCAAACCAAACAAAAAATTCTCTTTTTGGATACATTAGATCTACCATATTTGTCATGTTTGAATAACAATCCCATACAACATGCCTTGTTCTGGCCATTGATCCCTACCAAATTACCCTATTATATCCCGAACTTCGACGGGAATATTGGAGATGATCCTAACAATCATGTAATGACCTTCCATCTTTGGTGTTCTTCTAATTCCTTGATGGATGATTCCATTCGATTAATACTTTTCCAGAGAACTCTCAGGGGTTCAAAAAAAAAATGGTATATCAAGCTGTGACGAAACTCCTTTGTTGACTTTAATTCCCTCGCTATGGAATTTTTGACTAATTCCCAATTGCCAATCCGATATGAGACTGGTACTGATATTTTAACCTTGCTTAGGAAATCCACCTCCACCCATATATCTGATCACATTCATGAATGGAGGTGACAACAATGGTTTATTAAAGTTGCAATCCTATATCAACTCTTCCCTAAGTCACTCTTACCACCCATTGCTAGAGATGTCACCACGGGAGGTACTGCCACCGAGGAGAAATAAATCATCCATGCTTAATATTTGGACTTGGTATATTCCCAATATGACACACTTTATGATCTAATTCATCATTCTCCTCACCCGTCGAACAATATTTCGGGACCAACCTTGAAATCCCATGCCGATAGCATGGTCGGTTACATAAAACTACCGTCTACATCCCAATCGACTAGAAAACAAGGCCAACCAGCCTCCACCCTAGCCTCGTCGTAGAATGGTACCAACACCAAATCCACTCCCTCTCCTTCACAAAACTTTGATGTGAATGCTATTCAGTCCACTTCGCATCAATAACTTGGAGGAAACAAGAAAAATAAGGGTAATTCCAAAAAATCTTCCAACCAACATGAGAGTACAAAACCTCAAATAACTACTAAAACCAAGCCAAAAATGAAGGCAAAGTTTCTCTTCCTGATTTACAGAGATGAACATTACACAAAAAAATTCCTCCATCATGAGGAAGTCACAAAATTTTTGAAGGGAACCTCCCAACCCATAGTATTAACTTACCCTTTCTCGCCTTAGCAACAAGAAATGGTTGCCCAAAATCCTGCACCTCTGCAAGGGGGAAACAAGGGTCATCCTCACTATGGATATTCTTCCACAAGTTCTCATGTATTTATGTGTAACAAGATGGTTAGTCTAACAACTAGAGCCAAGAAATATGATACCCCTCTAGAAAACAATTCCAATGGAGGTGCTACGTACAAGCCCTCCACTTCCACTACTCATCAACTTTTCAACCCTCTTCAAATAGAGAGGCCTATTTATGACTCAGTGTTGTGTCCACCTAAGAACATGATTCAAAAATTGATATTTAATCTAAGTGCCCATGCTTCCCAAAACTACAACATTGTTGAATATTTGGCACATGCACCTTGCTCTATGTCGACACTTGAAGTTCTACAAAACTATCCTAGTCAATGAAGAACCCTGTTTTCAGCTATTGGAGCTATGGATCCATAAGCATATAATATTATCATGTTTAACTCATAATATGTTAAACCGAGGCTCTCCCACCACCTTGTGTTCCAAATTCACACCACGGTTAGTGGGAAGAATATCCATCGTACTATTTTGGATGAAATAGCCTAAAATTGTGTCATGTATTTGTCTTGTTGGAGGGCCATTGGTTCTCCTAAACTAAACCAGTCTCTCACTACCCTCAAATAATTTGATAGACGTGGCTTCCAACCTTATGGACTCTTTCAATCCTTAACCTTAGAATTGGGGGCCAAATTTGTTTCTCTTGATGTAGAAGTGGTTGATGTACCCCTAGATTATAACTTGTTTCTTGGTCGTAGTTGGTTTTATGTGATGACTATTGTTGCATCTTCGGTCTTTTGGCTCTTAAAATTTTCCCACCAAGGGAAAATTGTGACCATTGGTCAAATCTATTATTTCACACCTAATATCCATAATAACTCTGATAATAATATCCCTTTCCTGTGACATTTCAATCTTGAGTATGAGACTGTGGGGGTAGGTCTCCTCAAGGATTCCTTGCTCATGGGACTTTTCCCCTTTCCTTCCCCTGATCCCCCACATCATTTTTCCATAATAAACATGATTTATTCTATGGTACAAAAATCCCATGAACCATTTGATCCTTAGGTAGTACCTAGCCCATTTGAAAGTGAATCACTAGGTGACACCATGCCACTTAGTCCAATAGAGGCTGCATATCATGCAATTCAATATGCCTCTTACATATCAAATTCTGATGAACAACATATCATGGCATCATATCCATACTCTATATCATCCTGGCTATAATCCTCTCCGTCCTCTTTTGATTATCTCATACGAACTTTCCCATCAGATGAGTCCATAATGGATATTTTGAGCATATAAGAGTCACCTTGGGAATATTATCATCATAGATCATCTTTCCTTCCACATATGGATACGGTAAATAATAAAATTAAATCCATTGTTCCACCTGATATTGTTGCAAATCCTTAATCTTCCAATCTTATGCAAGACACTATGTCTAAAAGGAATTTAGGGAACATTACAGTTACCATTTCCATCAACATATCGATAAAACCTGGTATCGTGGAAAATATTCAACTATGCCTTAATTGGTCACCTCAAGAGATGAAAGCTCATATAGACTTGTTTAAAGAATTCCATGATGTTTTCATTTAGATTTTTGAAGAAATGCCAGATATTGATCCTTCCATCATTGTTTATGAGATCAAAACCTACCTTGGATTCAAACTTGTCCGAAAAAAACTTTGCCCAGTACGTTCCCGAAAGAAAATGTCCATTAAGGCAGAGGTCCAAAAACTCTTGAAATATTATTTTATTTACCCTATACCATTAACAAAATGGGTGTCCAACATCATTTCAGTCATGAAAAAATAGGGAACTATCAGAGTTTGTGTCGATTACATGGACCTTAATAAGGCTTGCCCCAAGGACAATTACCCTACTCCCTTTATCGACCAAATCATCGATCATTGTGTCGTATTTCCATTTATGGAAAATTATTATAGCTATAATTAGATTGATATTTTCCCATCCAACTAGCACAAGGAGACCTTCATATTCCTAGGGGGAAATTTTCTTATCGTAAGCTACCCTTTGGCCTTAAAAATGCCGATGCCACTTTCGAGCGAGCCATGTCGTATTCCTTTCACGATATCAAACATATTGTGGATCCTTACCTCGATGACTTACCTTCTCTTACTGCTCGACGAGAGGATCATATTGAGCATCTTAGAGCCATTTTTCTTCGATGCCCCCACTATAATATTCGCTTGAATCCACATAAGTGCATTTTTTGTGTTGAAACTGAAAGACTCCCGGGCTTCATTGTCTCCAAAGATGGGATATGGGTTGATCCATTAAATTTTGAGGCTATCTTATTATTACCACCTACATCAACCCTCCACCAAATTTAAAGTTTGCAAGGTAAGGAAAAATTCTTACGTCGCTTCGTTCGTAATTATGCAGAAATTACGAAAGGAGTTATGCGTTTGTTAAAAAAGGATGTCCCTTTCATTTTGGATGACCAAGCCCAAAAATTATGTGATGCTCTCAAACATGCATTAAATCATTCTCCATTACTCCATCAACCCAATTACACGCGATATTATATCATTTACCTTTTCACATCCATTTCCACCATTAGAATGGTATTGGTTCAAGAGGATAATGATGACAAAGAATACATGATTTATTATTTAAGTAAGAGCCCCAAGGGCCTTGAAATTAGTTATTCACACATTGAGAAGTTTGATTTGGTAGCAGTCATTGCTGTCCAAATATTTTGACATTACATTTTTCTTCGCAAAACCTCGATTATTGTAGATTCCAACCTTATGTACCATATATTGACACATCAAGTACTAGAGGGAAAACACTCAAGATGGATAGTTATTCTCCAAGAATTCAATATAGAATTTTCCAAATCTAAATCAAAGAAATTCTTGGTTTTCACTGAGCTTATGTGTGACCTTCCCAAAACTGATGAAGAAACTATTCCCATAAAATATCTTCATGATGAGTAATTGTTCCTCATTAACACATTTGGCCCCTGGTATGGAGACATCACTTTGTATCTCCAAACCCAATGCTTTTGGCCTGAACTATCTCATGAAGATCATCGTCGTATTCGCCATCATGCGAAACATTAACTCATCATTGGCGACACTTTATACCACCGTTGTATTGAATCTATATTATGAAAATGTTTAAACCATGATGAAGCCTAACACGTTCTCAATGACTATCACTTCGGAGCATGTGGCGACCATCTTTCTGGGATGGATACAACCCATAAAATATTGCGTGTAGGGTATTTCTGGTCCTTGATTTTCAAAGGATGTATGGATGCCGTTAAGAAATTCCAACTTTATCAAGTTTTTCATCTTAAAACACTCTCTCATCTCGTTCCACTTCATCCAATAGTTTCCGTCACCCCTTTTTCAAAATTGGGTATCGACATTATGAAATGTAATCCTACCTCGGTCGGGGGGCATGGGTATATTATAGTCATAGTCAAATATTTCACTAAATGGGCCGAGGTTATGCCTACATTCAAAGACGATGGAAGAACTAATGCGTTATTCATTTCAATCACATTATCTCTAGATTAAGAGTCCCACAAACCATCGTTACTGATCATGGTTTACACTTTTGAAACCATATGAGGGATGAGTTAAGTGCCAAATTAGGTTTTCTCCATGAGAACTCATCCCCATATTACCCCCAAGAAAATGGATAAGTAGAGGCCATTAAAAAGGTTTTTAAAACCATGATCCAATGAATGGTAGGGGCACAAAAATAAAATTGGCACTTGAAAATTTTCTCGGCACTTTGGGATTACAAGAATTTCATAAAGATTGCCATCAGGTTTACACAATTTCAATTGGTTTATGGCCTAGAGTCAGTCCTACCGATCGAATGCAGAATTCCATCACTTAATTTAGCCATTGAACTCCTACCAAAAACCTCTACCAAGGAAGAATGATTCCTTTATTTGAAAAAACTCAATGAGACCTGTTGCGATGCTGCTCTCTCTAATGAGACACACAAAAAGTGCATCAAGACGCAATACGCCAAATCCTTCCAACCTTGTGTCTTTGATGAAGGTGACCTAGTTTTAGTCTACAACCAATACCACGATAAGATGGGGGAAGGTAAGTTAGAACCCATGTGGCATGTCCCTTAAATTGTAAAATGAGTGCTACAAAAGGGTGCATATGAGCTGGTTGATTATGATGGAATCCCATTAAAGGATCCCAAGAATGGGATGTAATTGAAAAATTACTGTACTTAGGGTCATCCTACATTCATGCTTTATACATTACTCTACCATAGATTTGGTGTGTTTTGGTTGTGGTGTGATTTTTTCTTTTGTGGGTGAGGTTTTTTTTCACCAATGGATGCTTATCCCTCTTTGTGATTGAATGCACATATGTCAACGTCCTCTTCCATATATTTTGGATTTGTGGATGGTGCAAGTGAACATACCTAGAACCTGACTTATGCAGCTTGGGTGATCTTTTCCCCACTGACATGTTAGTGATTTTAGGAGGAGTTTGCTTTGGCCTTGCGACAAATAATGCCGCAGAATATCATGCCGTAATTAGACTTTTGACTGAAGCTTCCTCTTTTGGCATATCTCACCTGATTGTTAGTCTCTACTCTCAACTCATGGTCTTTCAACTGAATCACATTTATTACATCCACATTCCTATATTGTTTGATCTCTATATAAGGGTTCACCTCCTTGAAATATCATTCGATTACATCCGATATCGACATATACCAAGGGAGTTTAATGCAATGACTGATCCACTCTCAAATTTCATGTTAGATTGGCATCTAGTGCATACATAAACATTACATAATCACAAAGCATGTAAAAGTGCAAAAACAAAAGCCATCATTCTATTAAACACATAGGAATAAGCAGCTGAAATAAAATCCATATATATATATATATAATTTTTTTTTTCTACATCATAAAATCCAAAAAGTACATCGGGGCAAAAAAATGGGCTACATAGCCCATACATAATTTCAAAAATAGGACAATACATAGGACTCTAATCCTCATCTTATGACACATTCTTCTCATGGTAACAAACGATTTCTCATGCCACCCATCGTAAAAGATGGATAATTCCCTTAGGCACCCCCACTATATTCCTCTAGATATGGTAAGGAACATCCTACATCCACATCATTGGAAGACCCATGGTGAGTCCCCTCAGGTTCATTTCCATGTATCTAAGCCCTTCATCGTCAACCTCCTCCGTCTGATGTGCCTCTCTTCATCGGTGTAATTGATGCAGGAGCATCGCTCCACCTTAGCAACGCCCCAACATTCCATCAAATCAAAGATCATTCAAGGAGGGGATAGGTGCCAACCCTCTTATTTTCCCCTCATTTTCAAATTTCAATTTGCATTAAATGCAATTAAATGTTGTAAGGATGGAAGAGCCGAATCGATGCCTTTGTGCAGGTAGGAGATAATGTCACCTTTAATGGATGACAAGCATATAAGATCTAGATTCGATTCAGACTAGCTGGCCATTGAATGCAATTCAATGTAATTAATGAGAGTTAGGTGAGTTGGAGGGAGAGCTCGAGGAGACCCTCTTTTGTAAAAAGATATTTGTATTTAGATTCATTAGAGAGGAACATATAGGAAGGAGAGGAGAGAGCCGAGACTCTGTTGCAGTCTGAGCTTTTGTACACACCTGTAATAAATATTCATATTAATACAAAGATAAGTTTTCCTGCATATGATTATGTGTGTATTTCCATGTGTTTTATGAATGTTATATGTGCATTATTTATGCTGTATATGTGTATGATAGTTCTCCATATGTATGTATAGACAAAATTCTCTTTCTATGAACTGTTGGAATTGTTTCTGGGTTCTTTAGGCTAAGTGCAAGGAGTGCACGACAAAGTGTTGGAAACTCTGTGAGCCAACACAAGGATTGTGTACCTGAATTCTTCTTCGAGTTTAGGAAAGAACATGCCAGGAGGGAAGACCATGACATTTCCATACTCAAGGAGGAGCCTCAAGGTTGTGGAATACCTTGGAGGAGAGATTGTGTAAAGAAGGCACATAGGAGAGAACAAAATTACTGAGGATTCTGTAGAGCTCTTCCAGGTGGGCATGAAGTAGGTGCAAGTGTGCACAAGGAGAACTCTTTGTTGAGTTCAAGGATAAGAATATCATAGGAAGATACTTAAGATTTGCTGAACACTCTATAGGAGAGCTCCACAAGTGTGCATTGAGCGGATGCAAAGAGTGCATTACCGAACGTGAAAGAGATCAGGAAAAAGGAGGAAGACCTGTGCAAGGAGTGCACCAGGGCAACACTTAGTCGAAGTGTTGAAAGAAAACCATATGAAGGTTGGTCAAGTGCAAGGAGTGCACCAGTGGTAGAGTAGTTGAAATTTACAATATCAAGAGGTCGAGCACAAAGTGTGTCAGGAGGGCACCATAATTCTTCTAAGGATGCAGAGGGTTGATTCCCTTGGAAGGCCGAGCGATTTCTCAACTCGGGAGAGACAGTGAAAATTTTCATGTAGAGTGCAAGTGTGTGCCAGGGTGAGGTTACATTCCATTGAAAAAATATCAGGAAGATGAGAGACAACTGTCGTTAGATTAGCTGCAAGGGAGAAAATCTAGACTAATGGAATTCATGTCCAAACACCCAGAAGGGCATGCGGGATGAGAACAGATCCCATCCATTGGATATGGATGCAAAGGAACAACAACGTTGGATCCAGAGGTAAGTGCATGAGGCTTAAACCCTTTTAAGTGCACAGGAGAAGCAAACTTGCAAAGTACTGAAGGCAACCAAGACCGTCCATCGTCAAGGTTGGTAGGTGGTAGCAGATCGAAGGGTCCAGGAGGTGAAGCTACAAAATATATACATGGAGTAGAAGATGAAACTCTCAAACTTTGAAGAGTGGATTTGATCCTAGCCATTGGTGCTGGGAAGGGCACGTGGCAGAGATACATAGACTTTAGAGGAAGAACCCTTCCAAGAAAAGGCAAGGAGGAGAACACTTGAAGAGATGGCAGCTAAAGAAATCCTGGCCGTCCATTGAGATAAGACACATGGTGTTAGATCAATGCTTTGATGATTCACTAATCAGGAAATCCAGAGGTAGGAAAAGTGAAAACTCACAAAGTCCAAAGTCGTGAGTTCATCAGGGCCGTCCGTGAATAGGGGACACTAGGTAGAAGATCTACTATTCTAGAGACTTAGTGTTCTAGAGGTTATGTGGGGAAGTGTTTCGGAAATTCCCAAAAAACTGAAGCTGAAAGCATTGAGGGCCGTTGATCTGAGGAAGTGGTGGGGACCGTTGATCCTCACGTCCATTATGTTCATGGTTCAGAAGATTTGGCGATGACTGCAATCGAAACAGTCGAAGCCCAGAGTTCAAAGTGCCCAAGAGATTAAGCCCCAGGTCATATCCCAAGGTTGCATGGAGAAAGGATCCTAGTAGTGGAGATAGCACCCGTTGGCGTGGATATTTGAACGACTCTAAGGAGAGGGCCTGTGGGTTCCATAGAACTTGTGCATTTGGAGAAAAGGGGGCCTTTGTAACTTGTTTTGGGTTCCAGCAAGGGCCCGAAGAGCTAATTTAGCTCAATGTTTGGACTGATCCTAGACCGAGAGATCGAGCAACCCTTTGGAGGGAAGAGGGTTTGCGACAGAGTGGTATCAGAGCCCAATTTTCATCTATAGATTTTAGGCAAAGGAGAAGTTGGAGATGCTATCGAATGCAGAGTAATCCACAGACTTTCCAGGAGAGAAAGAAGAAGGTGAAAATCACTACTGAAGACCATGAACGTGGTAGAAGAGATGACCACAAGTAGAAAACCAAGCTAGATATGGATCTAGAGCTCATTGAGATAAGAGGAAAGATGGAGTAGTTGACATTGAAGATGAAACAGGAAGCAAAGGTACACTGGACATATGAATGGCCTTTGAAGAAGAAAGTAAAATGGCTTGTTCAAAAGTT
>JZKD02S1649840.1:101919-114231 GCA_000966675.3 Picea glauca
TGAAGTTCAGATCTTGGATTCTGAGGTTAATCAGAACATGATATTGCTGATGCTTTAATCTGCAATCTTCTGCTTCTGCTTTTTCTTTCTCCTGTTGTTCTTCCTGTTTTTGTTTTTCTTTAAGCTTCCTTAGTTCTTGACCAAGGTCAGAGACAGAAAGTGTCTATACAGGACATGAGATGAGAGGTGCAGAAATGGGTGTAAGCTGAGGCGCCATAGTAAGTCGAGTGAAATACCATTCATAGAAGGACATATATACTTGGTTTTTGTCCATGTAGGCCTTCCAATCCATAGATAAGGCAATTTTATCTGTGAGGCTTGTGGAATTTGCAAAAGAGTTGGCTCTGGGATGTGTATACAGATCCCAGTTCATCATGTTCTTCATCCATGTTTCTGACACAGAGTTTTTAGGACATCCTTTTGCAATTCTAAGGTATTTCCTGACTTCAGTAGAAGATGGTTTTCGAATATTTTTGGCGAAAGGTATTAACAATCTTCTTGCAATCTCTTCATCTATGCTCTGCTGCATGACTAAGCAATGTGAGTCATGGGGAAATGGAATTTCGGAGAATTGTGGATGGGGACAGACATCTTTAGCAGTTGAAGATGGAGGAGGTAGATTAGTTCTAGGGTTATGCTTCTCATGTTGGAAATGGAGGTTAGAAGTAGAAGCAGCTGTAGGTAAAGAGGATAAACTAACTAACTCATTACAATCAGGACACTGTACAGAAAAAGGGACTTCCCCTATTTTTCCAGCTATAGACTGGAGAGATGTATGCATGCAATATTGTGGAATAGGGGGAGGAGATCTTGAGGGCTTTGGCCAGGTTGAACTTCATGAAAACTGGCTTTGAGGAAATGAGAGGACTGCAGAGCCATCTGTTTCACGGATTTGAGCAGTTGTGATAGCTCTCTGAATGGGTATTTTTGGAGTATCTATTACCCAATCAGTAGGAAATCTTAATTCTTCCCAACGGATAGTGCTATGTTCAACCTTTTGATTTAGGGCATCTGTAAGGACAAGAGTACTGGTCAAAGAATCTTTACTGGGGGCATGCAGGACTGCAGGATACATCGTATTGGTATATCTAAAGCAACCTTTGGTGAGAATAACAATGTTCTGTCTCTTGCTCTTCATATCAAATCCAGTAGTGAGGACTTGAAGTTTTAATATATCACCAAGGGTTTCATCAGAGACAGAAAAAGAGAAATTTAGATAGCAGTCAAAGTAAACAGGGCCATTGGATAATGGGGCTACTATCCCACCAATAATGGAATCTGTAAATTTATTATGTGTGAGATCCCGGAGTATACATAAAACATAGGCATTAATGCCTTTATGCACAAGAGAATTTATCCCGATTCGGATGCACCCAAAATGGAGAAATTTAGTTTTATCCTTTTTGGCTTCTTTTCTAATTTCAGCGGGATCTATAAGGGATATGGTCTGTACTTCATTGCTATTCTGTTGTATGGTGCTGGTGGATTCTTTGACAAATATTCTTGTAATAGCTGTAAGGTGGAACATATTGAGATCTTTATAGACTTGGGAAGGATCGATGGATGGTAGTTTCCAAGCAGCTTGAGGGTTTTCCTCAACTATTTGAAGGTTAGCTTTATTGATAGTGGGAGAACGACTAAGTGAAAACATGTTGGCTAACCCATCTGATCCAGAAGTAATGGCTTCTTCAGACTCCCTAAGTTCTCTGAAAGACATAGACTTAGAATCCATTCGGACTATTTATACTTTTACACAGAAAGGGAGGGCTTTGAGTATTACTAACTTGCCTTAACAAGTGTTCACACAAGATGCTGGCCTTTTCCCCAGGTAAAAGCTAGAAAGCTTCGAATGAATTGACATGGATACGCAGATATATATTTACACAGAGATACCTAAAAAATGAACAGATCGAGAGAGATGTTCTCATACTACCCCTGCATGGGCCACAAGACGCCTACAACATAGTGGTGCCCCGGGGAAACTGATTCTGAAATTCCCGAAATTCCTTCTTCAACCATAAGGAGACCGCTGGCAGATATTCTACGTGAATTGAACCGCAGAGTTCCCGGTAGGCTGGTCAAAATCAGAGTCGACGAGGGATTCACTACCAAATATGTGCCATGGCACATTGTAAATAGGTTTATGAATTTGCATTCTCAAGAATGGTCTGGAGAGATAACACAAATTTTGGAGACCCTGTTCAAAAAGCAGAAGCAATGGAATTTCATCGTGCATGTGCTTGTTTTGGCCTTGGGCTTCACTTTTATCATGAAGATATACTATAATATCTAAGAATATTTCTGGGCAGTTCTGGAACAATTTGGCAAATTTTGCGTATTTCACTCAAATTAGAATGAAAGAAAGAGGGTTCCAAAAAGATCAAATTATGGAGGGCCTATGTATGGGGCATATGTTTGGAGTTGCATTTGGTAGTATATTGGATTCGAGTTGATTGATTAATTTCAAGTTCAAACCATGGCTCCAGTCAGAACCGGTTGGCAGTCTGTGTTGGAGATACTTAGCTCGACAGAGAAGGAACAACATTCTGTATTACAACAGGGAATTGAGATGACCAGGAACAGTTTAAAGGGATCAATTACAGGAACTAATGATCATCAACCTTCACTCATGCATGATAATGATGTGAATGCCAATAAGGGAAACAACATTATGCAAGGTCGACTTTCCCTTGATGGTCGATGTGCGAGGAAATTCAACAAGAGAAAAGATCCTTGTTTTCAATGAGGTGAATCAAATGAAACAAGCAAATAAGAAAAATTGGTCAAAGACGCCTACAATTTTGGATCGTCAACAAACTTCTTTCAACTGTTCTTTTCCAAGTTAAAGGATGCTCTTGATCCTATTGAAATGCAACTACATCGATTTTTCTAAGATTTCTTGCAAGCATTATTTGTTTTAGTATGTTGTAAAGCTCGTACAAGATATTCCAAGAGAATATACAGTGGCAGATCATCTATTGTTGACCATATATTCAGGGATAAATTCAACCAGTGTAAAATGAGGCAGATCTAGAGTTCAAGACAAAAATTGAGGAATATGTAGTTAAAGATATCTTAGCAGAATGATTCATAAACAAGTTTTGTAATAGTTACAAGGAGAAAGGACCAAAGCATGTCAAGTTCTCAACAGTTGATGGAGCATTGAAAGCAACTCCTGCTATGAGTATAGCTGATGCCTTTTCAGACCTTGTGAGTGATGGAACAACTGTGCGTGAAAACAATCAACATGTGTAGAAGTTGGGGGTGATCCTTCCAATGGGACAGATTTTGTTGATCACTTGAAGTGCTTCGTGGAAGATCCTAAACTAAAGAGGTCGCAAAGGAGGCATCTAATATGGTCTTAGTAGATGACATTTTCAGTTCAATAGTTGCAGCTGTTACTGAAGGTCGTTCCATTTTACAACAACATGAAGGTTTTAATTCGGTACACAATATCCTCAAATATTGGTGAAGTTGCTTCAATATTTCTAATGACAGCTCTAGTAGGATATGGTCATACACTTGGAAGCTTTCCCCAACTCAGGACATGAGACCAATGTTCCTCTTGGGAAGGGTTTTAGGTGTCTCTCTTCAAAGAAAGATCACACGTTTTCTCCTTCAAAGCCGATCCATGTGATTACTTCTCAACTGGCAAAGCTAAAGCTATAACCCTTAATCATTCATTAACAAGGTTTTGAGCCATGGGCTTATAGGAGTAAGAAGATCTCTGATATCTATATTCATCATGGCTAGGAAACCAAGATCCAGATTTGTGGCAATATATATTGGGTTTTGGTACATTTTATTTCAGAGGACCTAGGTGGCTGGCTCGGTCTTCTAATTCAATATGGATCAGTTATCTTCTGAAAATATTCTTCTAGAGTCCTTTTAGGGAAATGACATGACTGAAAAACTTGCATTGATATGGAGGTGATAATAGAAGCCGAGGTGGTTACGATGGAGATCGAAACATAGATGGACATTGGTTCATAAGGTGCAATGATGCTCTTCGAAGAAATCAAGCAGGGTGAAGTGTTTGATTCAACACACCAAGGCATCTCAAGACAAATACTTTGTATATGAAGCTGTTGGAAAATGAAAAGTCAAAGATCTCAAGCTGCCTGCAATACTCTCATTTCAAAGTTGAAGTTATCCTGGATTTTTCAAAACCATGGTTACATATCTCACCATCCTACCTATGTTCAACACTTTTCTTCTTAATGAAGATATTGCCACAACAGATGCCATGTCGATGTGCAAACAACATTTCCAGGGGAGTTTGAAGCAGACATGCTACAGATAAAGAAGATTGGGAAAGATAACAACAGACTTTAGAAAATAGCCAGATGATAAATTGTAAAGGCTGAATGACTCCATGCCCAATACTAAAGGCACAAGGTCTACCAAGTTCTTGGAGACCTTGCAGGGAGGTCTCCATCCCAGTTGGAGCCAGTTGTTAGCGATAAAAAATGCACTGGCATATTTTTTAAAGAATGATGCCTAATCTTTCAGGGAACTTTTGATTACCTTCCCGAGCTCCAAATGCAGATTTGAAAGCACCATTGGAAAGCTTAGGATTTCTAGATGTCGATCGACTATTCAAGCATGTAAAACATACTCTCCTCGACTGATAAATTTGATTTAAAAAAAATCTGTTCTTTCACCAGCTAACTCGTCTTGAACTTTGCTAGTTAGCTGGTGAAAGCTATGCTTTTCACCAGCTAAGGAGTGGATTTTTAGGTAAATAAGCTGGTGAAAGCCTGTCACAGCTAGAATAACCAAATTTTTGCCCAGATCGATATTTTTTGAGTTTGAATGGTTTGAAACCACTTCAAATGGACAGTTGTTGAATTATCAAGTCTAATTCAATGGCTATTTTTGATGGATAAGGGAAATAAGAGGTGTTTCAATCGATTTTGGTATCTTTTTCAAAGGCAGAAAATCAAGGTTTTTGCACACTTCACCAAATTCGAATTTTATCTTTGGAGGACCAAATCAAATAGCCTTGGGAGGCTAAAACTGCACTTCATCAAAAATCTACTAATCTTAGAGATCATTAGATATGGATTGACCTCATCTTGAGGGTTTTTCCTATTTTATTGTAAATATTGTTTTACTTTCTGTTTTTAGAATAATTGATCCATCTTTTTAGGATCTGAAACTGCTTTGTAAAGGCTTTAAAGCCTGGGGGGTTCAGTCATAGGGGAGGGTTCAATATTGGATACTTTTTGGCTATGTACTTTGACTCTGTTATGTCATATGAATCACATTCTTCTTTGGTTATTATATATCATTTTTTTCACATACTCCACTACTTTGTTATTTAATTCTGTTCAACTTAGTTATTCAGAACTGTTATCTTCTGGCATAGCTCATGAATATGAATTAGATGTTTCTTTACTGTTTTGTATGACCCTACATCTCTTGTACTTGGTTATCTTGAATAGTATTCTTCACACCTTTTTATCTACTATAACTGATATCTGGTCTCTCAAAGCACTGGTTTATTTAGATGCATAACAAGTTGTCCTTTTCTTAGCCTTCTCAGTTATCCCATTGTTCCACACATACTTTGATTATTAAATTTCTTAAGTTACCAAGCATTATTAGCCTACAACCCTAAAGAGTTTCGTGGAGTGATAACACTATGTATTGTCCTATTTTTGCAATGATGTATGGGCTATGTAGCCCATTTTTTTTTGCCCAGATGTACTTTTTGGATTTTATGATGTAGAAAACAAATTTCTATTATATATATATATATATATATATATATATATGGATTTTATTTCGGCTTCTTATTCCTATGTGTTTAATAGAATGATGGTTTTCATTTTTTCACTTTTACATGCTTTGTGATTATGTAATGTTTATGTATGCACTAGATGCTAGTCTAACATGAAATTTGTGAGTGAATCAATCACTACGTTAAACTCCCTCGGTATATGTCGATATCAGATGTAATCGAATGATATTTCAAGGAGGCAAACCCTTAGATAGAGATCAAACAATATAGGATCATGGATGCAATAAATGTGATTCAGTTGAAAGACCACGAGTTGAGAGTAGAGACTAACAATCAGGTGAGATATGCCAAAAGAGGAAGCTTCAGTCAAAAGCCTAATAACGACATGATATTCCACAACATTATTTGTCGTAGGGCCAACCAAACTCCTCTTAAACTCACCAACATGCCAGTGGGGAAAAGATCACCCAAGCTACAGAAGCTAGGTTCTATCTATGTTCACTTGCACCATCCGCAAATCCAAAATATACCGAAGATGACGCTGACATATGTGCATTCAATCACAAAGAGGGATAAGCGGCCATAGGTGAAACAAAACCTCACACACAAAATAAAAAATCACGCCACAAAAAAAACGTGCATGTGTTCGAAAAATGTGACCTTGTAACACTTTGTTTTGTTTTTTTAATATATATATATATATATATATTTTTTTTTTCCTTGGAAAAAGCGTAATTCTATTCATCCCGAGAGAACCAAATTACATTCCATAGGTGCATCTAGCACATGCGTAGATAGATCCCATTGGGAAAAATAGATGACAGAGATGCCATAAAGAAAAAGAAGAAAGACTAACTCGAAATGATCCTCAAATTGGGCCAGTGAAGACCCCACACAAGAGAACTTGAGAGATGGAAAAACCCCAAAAATGCACTCCCAATAGACCCAAGAGGCCAGAAGGACTAGGTCAGAGAAGTATGAAAACCTCAGATTGGCAAGACCAAAAAACAACTATAACAATGGAGACCACAACCACCAAGTTACCAGAAACTGCACGCCCTCCCAACAGGCCCTCAAAGTGCTAGACCACAACACTGCATGCCCAAGACAAGAACTCAAAGATCTGGTACAATCCATGTCAAGTGGAGGAAAGGAGACATCAATAGCCACCAAAAGGATACAGATCATGAGCATACATCAAACCATGAACAACCAAAGAAACCCAAGAGAGGAACCGCATAAACGTAGTAGAAAAAATCAGAATTACCATGACTCAGTCCCAGATCCATGCACCCACTGAGGATGAACCACCCACCACTCTAGAAAACAGCATATCTGAGATAATAAACCTAGACGATGTCCCCTAAATGCACCAAAAGAAATAAAAAACTGAAGAAATAACAGGTCCAAGGACGGATTCGAGCACCAGGCCCATAAATAAGCAAGAAAATGGCTTGGTGAGAAGACACAACATCCCTAGATGGAGTTTCTGCAAGATGCCACAACCCGCCGTCAACAAAAAATGAAGAGACCGATCCGCGCATGAAGAACCAAGCTATGGGGAAATGAACCACCTCGCCTAGATAATCCAGGAAGAAGAAGATCCAGAAAGGAGAGAAACACTAGGGGAAGAAGCATCTGAGCTAGGAAGGCTGCATGAATAATCCCTCCCGAGATGTAGGAGAGAAGGAGCGTGTGGTCTGCGGCCAAGGAAACCCTAGCCACAGACCACAATTTTTTTTTCAAACCCCTTGTCAATTAATCTTGAGAATATTCAATCAAATTATATCTTATATATACATATACATATATATGTATATACATATATATCTATACGTATCGTGTCCCACCATGCTCCCTTCAGGAAGCATGAGATCCATGTCTCCTTTGAAATCCATCTTAGCATATGGGAAGTCCTTGATCATGGGCAGGGATGATTTTAAGGATGGAAATTTATTTTAAAATGTAGAAACCTTGGTGAATGTTACTAATCCTTAATATGTTAACTATAAAATGTTGGCAATATTTTTGTTAAATATTCAAATTTCTAAGGAATTTATATAGTTTGTACAAAATTTTGGCTATTTTAAAGGTAAAATAATTTTATCCTATAGAATTTGGGCGAATCATTTTTAGAATAGCGAATCCGTTTTTCGGAAAAAACATGGAAAATTAGCCCATGAGCGAAATTTAGCCCCTAAAATCATCCGATTCATGGGGATTCGATATTCCCACCATGTGAAGAATCCAACATCAAATGAGAAAATGTGGGGACCACCCCATAACTGGGACATAAGACTAGTCCAATGCTCCATCAGTGGTTCAGTCGAAATATGCTTGAGAATATCTATTCGTGGGTGCATTAAAGGCACCCTCTCTAAGAAGAATGACACCAGAAGAAATCCATATCCAAATTTTTTCTGTCTCCCTATATTACACTTGGTGATTTCATCCTTCAAATTCACTAATAATCCCCCACACAAGTTGAACACTCTAGGCTCAAGGAATTCAATGGCATACACCATCTAAGCTTTTGAATCAAGATGCAACCCTATGCTTCCCACTAAATTTGTGATAGTGAAGAGGATCATGCGTAATGGGTGATCTATGATGTCCTTGATTGGAATATTCCCACTAATATTTCATGTACCTTCCCTACAATATTGAGCAATGTATTCATCATTTGACATCTCAGTGCCCCGGTGACCGACCAAAATAATAGGTGCCCCCTGCTTGGAGAGACCTGTTAAGAAGGAAATGTCCTCCATCTCTGTATCAATATTATGAAGATCCACATGAAAAAGTTGGTCATTTTCATCCCACATCCTTATCATATGCTCCAAAGAAGTGCTTGCTTCCTCATGCTCCAAGTCTTGAAGAATTTAAGAAAACCACAATTTCTTAGGGCTTCCATGTGTTTGGGTCATGAAAAGCAGCCATGTCTTTGGCCTCATCTTCTCTCTCTTTCCATTTGATCATTTTTTCCAAGTACTTCCTGCAAATAGAAAGAAGAATCATTAGTCCAAATTTAAGCTCCATACAATGCTTTCTTGATCATCTGTTGAAAAACATTTCTTATAAATTACCCCTATCGCTCCCCAGAGAGGGTTACAGGGAGATAATCATTCCCAATATTCATATACAAGGTGATGAAGCCTACTTTATCACTTCTATCGATGTACTAGGGGAGTGATAATCCCTAGGGGCGCCAAGAGAGCCCTAAATCAACTCAAATCATCGCTAAACTTGCCCAAAATGACATAATATTACAATGAAATGAAATATAATGATAATGATATTAAAATGATTCAAATGAATCGCAAAATGGTCTCCCAAATCTCCCAAAATTAACACTCCAAGATATGCCCTAAAAGGAGGAAATTTTAAACAAGGCAACACTAAAAAAGGAAAAATAAACTAGGTATTTTCACTAGTTGTTATTTTATCCATTGGAACTAGTTATTTTCTATGTTCACATTGCCGTCTTTCTTCCATACGAGTAATTTATTGGAGTGTAAACACTATTTGATCATATTTATGGAGATTTCTGACCTTATTTCCATCGAGTCATCTCATACTTGTGCAATACTTTAGGAGGCGATATTTTTCTTTTCAGTGACCTTGTTCATGAGAACATGCTTCATCATTCTTTGAGCTCATTAAACAATGAAGAGTCACATTTTAGAGTGGAAGTTTATCCATTTTTTGGCCTCATAAGACTAACTACAAAAAATGAACACTCTAGTCAATCCTGACTAGAAGAGTTCTCCCTTGTATTATTTTACACTTTTTCGGGCTTGGGGGACTAAATTTATGAAAAAGAACACCCTTGGAGTCATATTTAAGATCTTTTTAGACTCTCTAAACCTAAAAAGACCACTGATTTTACCTTCTTTGGGATCATAAAATTATATATTGAAGGATCCATATGGGACCAAACCCATCCTTCTTCATGTTTGTTAAACATGAGATGAGGGACTCATCAAAGATTAGTTATATCGAGCATCTGTTATCCTGCTCAAGCTCGTTAAAAAACAAAGAGGTATTGACCATTCATTGTGGGGTAAAATTTGAGGGAAGTGGGTCAGTATTTGGAAAACATTGTGGCAAATATTTGTTTTTTGCCTTGAACATGGCACCTATTTGCATCTTGTCTCACAGTTGGGTAATTTCATTATCTGTGAGTCATACCAATCCTAAAAGTCATTATACTCCTTTGGCTCACCTGAAGAGTGCCCCAATTATCATCGCACTATGCTTTGATCTATCTCTAAGATGATTCAATGCTTCCAAGTCATCTGTTGTGCCTCAAAATGTTCAAGGGAAGTTTCAACCCAAATCAACCACTTTGCAGCATTACCAACCTTCATCCTCGTGTCAGTCCGCGATCAATTAATCCATTATCTACATCTATTTTTTCCTCTGGAAAATCCGTTGCCTTGTTATTCAATTGAATCAAAGGATACTTTCCAATAAATATAGGCTCAAATCCATTACACCATACTCATTATGAGCTTAACATGTCATTTATGGAAATTGAATCGAGGTGGGGAGGATAAAAATCATTCCTCACAACCATCCAAGCTAAACCACTGTGTCAGTTTCATGTAAACGATGGGGGACATATCATGGCCCTCCTTCGACGAGTTTTTTCCTGTCGACTTCAACACATTATATGATAATTAGACTTAGAAACTAGTTAGTACCTTGGAACTTTCATGCGTCAATGGCAGATCCCTTTGCTTTCAACAATAGGTTGACACCATTGACCTCTGATCAAATGATTCCACAGACGTTTGACTTCAAATCATTTATTCACATTCACTGGAATGTACTAGGGTACCTTGGGATTCATTTCCATAATTGGTGGTTTCCCTCACACTTGTTAATGATATACATCAATGACCGGTAGTCAAGTGGTTTCTACCATGTTCGACATCAACACATCTATTCACGTGGCTAGAATCATGCTATTTTGGGATTGAGACGAAGACCCTAGGAATGCACCTCTATGACGTGCCTCACCCTGTTTGCGATGTATATTATTTGAGTGATTAAGAATATTCTAGTGTGGCCATCATGCTGGAAATCTTAGTGACGTATATGTTGTCACATAGATGCACTTTGTATTGGTCCATGGTTACGTTTTTGTCATATCGTAGCTCCACTATGTATTCTTTCGTGGCTATGACCTGATCAAGTCATGGAAGGTATGGATCCACATTGTATATTTGGTGGACATATCCTCAGTCAGTGATTTTATGGATCCGTAGTGTATTGGTCGAGGACCATGCTTCGAGTCAGTTTATTCTGATCATGGGTATGCCTATCTTGGGGATGCTACATATATACTATTTGATGTTTGTTTTCAATTTCCACCCGACTCTCCTATTCTAACACCCTCACATACATATTTTTGTAAAGTGTCTCTACCATCATCTTTTCTTCCGACTTCACACTTTCAGGGGCGTTTGTTACACACCTAAGGGTCACATTACCAAATGTTTCACTTACGTGTCATAAGTGTCACAAATGTTGTACTACCAAATGTTGCACTTAAGTGTCGCAAGTGTCACACTATCAAATGTCGCATTTAAGTGTCAAATCCATTACATGCCGAAGTGTCACACTTTACCAAGTGTCGCACCTAAGTGTCACAAATTCATCACCATGAGGAAGTGTATGTCATAATAACTAGACATGTTGAAGAGGAAATATACCATTTGGAAGTCAAAATACTACCTTTTTATTTGCGTTTTTGGCCTTGTTTGAGCTTCATTGCCCCCCTGCCCATATACAAGGAGGGATGAATTCACTTCATCTCTCCTTGCTCAATTATAGTGGAGTGATACTATCGCTCCCTGCTCAGTTTTGGGGGGGTGATGAAGTAGTTGCAACCATCATGCCTTGTTTTGTGAGGTTGTTTATGGGAGATTTTAGTTGGTTAAGGGATTGGTTCGAGCCACCTCCTATTCAAGGAAAGGTAAATCTTTTTGGTTCATCCAAATCCTCATTTGACCACATCCTCTACTCAAAAATATCCTATGGTTGTGATGCCTCAAATCCTATATAATGGAGGCCATTCTTGAGTGAAAGGGGGGAGAACTTAGAGCATCATATCTATGATGTTGTGACATTCAAGGGGTTGGAAAGGAGATCTTGGAGGATTTGCTGCAACATCGAGATTGATATTGTAAGTGCTTCACTATTGATTTATTTCCATTAATATATAACTTAGCCTATTCCCCTCATGCCTATGAGTTCACTATATGCATGTCTATTACTTTCTAATTCATCATATATAAATCTATTTTGGTTAACAACATAGTGTGGAAGAAGGAGATATTTCTCTGTTCCTTGCATGAATTCTCCTACACCAAGAGATTGGACATCAAGATCAAGGGCTCGAGCATCAAGGACAACCAATGGAAAAGAGGTAAGTCATCAATTCTTTTCTTCTCATTCTGATTGTTGATGTGTAGAATAGATCTAGGGGAAAGTAGTAAGCTACTTGTTTCTCTCTGTCTTGGATCAAAGGGTTCTTGACCCAATGGGGGTTTCATCTG
>JZKD02S1649840.1:121405-149271 GCA_000966675.3 Picea glauca
AGATTTTTTTTTTTTCTTCACCCATTGCTGCAGACAAGGTTAAGCCTAGGAGGCCTTTTACTAGAGCAACAACCAAGAACAATGTCCCTGTGATGGATGATGCAACAAAGAATTCAACCCAGAAGAAAGGTAAATCTAAATATTTTGAGCATCCCATTGAATTTATTGACATCACTACTCCTCAGCATGAAAGCAATCCCACTTTCAAGAGGCTCAAGAGGAAACTCAAGGAAGCAAGAGCTGAAGCTGATAAATTAAAGAAGAAAGACTTGGATTCTAGGAAGAAGATTAAGGGGATGATGGACATGTACCATGAGACTATTGACAAGACCATGTTCTTGGATAAAATATTCCTTCCACTTCACAGACAACTTAGAAATCTCTATAGGCAGAACATATCTCATCAAGCTCGAATCAGGAAATTGAAGGCAGAATTACAACCTATTAAAGAAGAATTGACCAAGAGAAACTTGGACATGCTGGCCAAGGTTTCTACTAGGATAATCTCTAGAATTAAAAAATGAATATATTGAACCTCCATAACCAACATCAATTTTGGTCAAATTTCTTGTTTCATGAATTTTACAACATTTTTGGTGATTGCTATGTTTTGTGACTATGATTATCAGTTTGGGTGCTCTCCTTTAATCAATATTATCAATATTATGAAGTTTACAACATTTTGTGACACCTGCTAGAGTTCTGGGATGAAAGAATTTGGTAAACATGAAACAAACCACTACAGAAAAGTTCGCAGCACCTGGCGCTGCGAACTCAGTTTTTTGGAGATTTTGGGGGAAAATAAAGCTGCCAGATGTCAATATAGATGCGTACCATATTATGAAGGTCAGTTGCGAGCTTAGAGGCCACATGCCTAAAGAGAATGCACTCAAATGGATACATCATCAACCATTAAAAAGATGTTGTAAACATTTCCAACATTATCTTGGAAAGTAGCATTTTGTTTCATTTTTGTTGTACATCTATTGCTATGCCGCCCTTAGGCACATGAATCCTATGAAGAAGTTTTTATTCGAATTGTAAATCTCCCAATGATAATTTAGGCTATAAAAAGATCATTGTAAGAATGAGGAGAGGTTTGAATGGTGTGAGAGAGGAATCACATTTTTGATATTGTCTATGTAGCAGAGAGTATCTCCTATTTTATGGACCAGACCTAAGACACTTTGGGTAATGGAAATCAATGTTGTTTATTTATCATCATTTTTCTATATTACATTGATTACAGTCTGTTGAATGATTCATCTAGCTGATTGTATCTTTGTTGCAATAAAGGATCTATTGTGATATTGTTTACTAATATATTAGAGCCTTTCTCTTTGTTTTAAAAGGTTCTTATTTCAGAGAGTATTCTTCATATGTGTGTCAGTATTATCAGATGTAAATGATATACATATTGCACATTTCTTGTCAAGTCTTCCACCTACTTACTTTATCTCTTAAAACCCGACTGAATTTATTCAAGGCCTTATTTGTTAGTGTATATTGTATGGAGTTATCTATGATTGACATTCTTTTCTGTGTTTTCCATCCATTTTCCACATTTTATAAACATTTAACTTTCACATTTGATGGGTACTAGGTTTTCACTTACAACAGTATAAGTGTGACCCTCAATGCTAACATTTTTGGTGTTGTTGCTGGGGAATGGATTGAAGACATTTCCGTGGGTTGTATGAAAAGAGAAAATACTGATTTTGATGGTGCATAATAAATAGTAAAAAAAATACTTCATATTTCACCCGCCGACTCCAAAGTTCAACTATGGCTCCCAAAGGTAGACACATGAGGTTGAATCCATAGTCACCTCTAGCTGTACGTGAACTTGATCCAGAAAATATCTTAAAGAAGGGAACATTTTTGCAAGGAGCTTCCTCTTCCAAATCTTCAGGTACTTCTAGAAATTTACCTGAATCTTCTTTCCATACACCAATTGTTGTTTCTCATATTTCTCATTTTCCTATTGATGAAACTCCTGTAAAGTCAAAACTAGGAGATTTCCCTGTAGAATATTCATCGTTTTCTCCTGAGCTGAAAGAAAAAAGTATTGAAAATTTTGATGTTCTTGCATCCCCTAAAGTTATAAATTAGTTTAGGCTTGAGAGTCTAGAATATTTTCCTCTCTTAGGTTCTCCTTCTCAAATATGCTATGACTAAAGAAGAAGGAACTTCAGTTCCTCTTGAGTTTCCCCCATCCTCATCCAAGATCACACCACTTTTTGCTAATTATGAAAATCCTCCATCTTTACTCTTCATTTTCCCAAATTACCTATTATATAGATTGTATCTTTACCTGTCAAATCACCTCCTACTTCTCCTAGAATTCAGAATCCTCATTTTCCTAATCAAATGGTAGGGGATAATCCTCCTCAAAATAGAATGAATTCCATTGTGGCTGCTAGGTATGCCCCTCTAGTGCTTCCTGAGCCTATGAATTTTGTCCAAATAGGATATTACCCAAAGTAAATGCCCAATTTCAAAGGAGAAGAAGATATCTCCACATAAGAACACCTTGTAACCTTTTATAGCTATGCTAATAATCTGAATATTGAGAATGAGGATGTTTGGATGTGATTTTTTGTACAAAGTCTTGATGGTGAAACTAGAAAATGTTTTAGGAGTTTATTGCTTGGGTTAATTGCTGGGATTGAGGCCTTAGATGATACAGTTTTAAGGCATTGGGGTGACAAGAAAGACTTTTTATATTATATTACAGAATTTGGGGCACTCAAAAGAAAAGAAGGTGAATCAATATCAGACTTTTCAAACAGGTTTAACAAAATGTATAATAAAATACCTACTAAGATCAAGCCAACTGAAACTTCTGCCAAAATAACCTATGCTAGTGCCTTTGACCCTAATTTTTGTCTTCTTATGAGAGAGATAAGGTCCACTTAACTAGCCCATATGCAAGATGTTTCTCTAGAAGTGGAATCAAACATATTGGTAGAAGATAAATTAAGAGGCAAGTATGATAGGGATAGGAGGAAATAAAAAACTTAATCTTCAACTTCTGATGCTACAGGAATTAACCCCAGGTTGATGAATTAACTAAGTTATTCATGTCACTTTCTATAGAAATGGAAAAAAATGAAACTTGAAGGGAGATAAGCAAATCAGAACACATAAGATTTTGGAAATAGAAACAATTTTAGAATAAAAAACAATGCACCTAAAATTCTTCAAAGAGATCATAGGAATAAAGAATATCAAAAGGTTTAGAGCCCTCTTCAAAAACATTTGGTTGATGATGAATAAGGAGAAAATGAGGAAGCATATCAAGGAATTCACTGTCTAGGGGACACATCTACTTCCCCTCATATAAATCAATCTTCTTATGAAGAGTCTCTAATGAACAATCAACTAAATGAATTAAGCAAGGGAGAGAAAACAAATGAAACTCAAAACAAGTACAATTTGAGGTCACAACAAAAAGAGGGAAATCCTAGCACATCTAATCAGCCTAAAAAATCAGAAACTTCTACTAAAATAGTGTCTGCACCAAAGAAAGGAAATGAAGAACAAAATAATCAACCTGTGATTAAATCTCCCATTCAAGAAATTTTGAAATCCCCATCTTCTTTTAACTTTGAGAATGAAATCCAAAAAATAAAAATTCCAGTTCCATTCCTAGAGTTGATAAAGAATGAAGATTTCAAGAAGTCCATTTCTAAAATGCTGTAGCTTGAATTTTCTTCTCGTTCAATAGACTCAGTGAATTTGCAAAATGAAAAACCTGCAGTTATATTGGGGCCCTTAGTAGAAGATAGAGATGACTCCTCTCCTCCTTTTTACAACTCATTGAATGTACATGATAAAATACTGCACAATTTATTGATGGACTCAGGTGCATCCCATAACTTAATGCTTAAGTCTGTCATGGATGAACTAGGTCTAGAAATCACCAAATAATATCATGATCTATATTCTTTTGACTCAAGAAAGGTGAAATTCCTTGGGGTGATTAAAGATTTGGTTGTTACTGTTTTTCAACTACCCATGAAGATTATAGTTATGGATATTGTAGTTTCATATGTTCCTCCCAAGTTTGGGATGTTATTGTCCAGATCATGGATTAAAATATTTGGAGGGACATTGCAAATAGATCTCTCATATGCCACAATACCAGTCTTTGGGGGTGAACACAAAAGGTTCTATAGAGAAGCATATATGGATTATATTATTAGTGATGAAGGTAATCCCACAAACCATCCTATTTATGTCGTTGACACTGATTTGGGATCTAGCATTCTGCAACTTACTGATCTTCCTCAGTCATGACTGGAAATTAGAAAGAAATCACCAACAACATGTGAAACAATCAAACAAGGTGCTTAAATTTGGAAAATGTATTTTGATGGGGCATCTTCTAAAGATAATGATGGCGTTGGAGTTGTTTTCATTTCTCCCTCTCAAGAATTCATAACTTTGTATTTCAAATTAGAATTTGAAACCACAAACAACATTGCAGAATATGATGCCCTAGTTTTGGGGCTAAGGGCCGCTAAAGATATGAAAATTGAAGAATTATCATTTTTTGGAGATGCGAAGATGATTGTGCATCAAGTCAAAAATATATATCAAGAAAAGCATCCAATACTGAGGACTTATAGGAATGAGTTATGGGATCTTATTGCCACTTTCTTCCTAGATTTCAACATATCCTTTGTTCCCAGAGAAGATAATGTATTGGCTGATTCTCTAGTTGTTTCTGCTAGTAACTTTAAAATCCCACTACCTCTTAAACTCAAGTATGATGTTGAGGTAAAGTATAGGCCTTCTATAACTAACAATGCCAAAAATTGGTAGGTTTTTGAAGATGATCTTCAAATAAAGAGATTTCTAGAAACAATAGAGGAATTTTCTTCTCTTCACATTCATCAAGACCCAGATGATGAGAAAAGTCCTCATGCTGATAAATTCATGAACAAGATTGTAGACCACAAGATTGTCCAGTTTCCTAGGAATCATATTCCCAAAGGATTGGTTCCTTTGGAGAGATTATTTGATAGCAATGATGTGGCTGTGAAAGTGAGAGGTTCAAATGCAGATGCTGACTTGACAAAGTGAAATCTAAGTATTGATGAGGATCCCAAGTATGTAAAACTGTCTAGTAGTCTGTTAGAAAAACAAAGGGTTGAGTGTATCAAACTGTTAAAGGAATTTTCTGATGTCTTTGCTTGGAAGTATGAGTATTTTGAAACTTATGATACAAACATTATTGATCATAAAATACATTTTAAGGATGATACCAAACCATTTAGACAAAAACTAAGGCGTATCAATCCTATGTTGCTGCCCATTATGGAGAAGGAGGTCAAAAAATTGCTTGATGCTTAGATCATTATACCTTTGAGGTAATCTGAGTGGATAGCTAATCTAGTGCTTGTTAGGAAAAATAATGGTGAAATCAGACTTTGTGTTGATTTCAAAAATTTAAACAGGTGTTCCAGGAAAGATAATTATGCCTTGCCCAAGATGGAGCATATTTTGCAAAGGGTGACATGATCAGAAAGGATGTCCATGATTGATGACTTTTTAGTCTACAATTAGATTTTTGTTTTACCTGAAGACAGGGAGAAGACAACATTCACCACTCCTTGGGGTACATTAATGTATGCCAAGATGCACTTTGGTCTCATGAATGCAGGAGAATCCTTCCAGCATGCAATGGATATTGATTTTATTGGAGAAAAGGACAAGTTTTTTGTGATCTACTTGGATGGTATCACAATCTTTTCAAAATATGATCAAGAGAATTATCAACATTTGGAGAAGGTATTTCTTAAATGCTTAAAATATGGGATGTCACTTAATCCCAAGAAGTTCCTTTTTTCTATGAAGGAAGGTAAGTTGTTGGGACATATTGTCTCAGCTGAAGGGGTAAAAATTGACCCAAGTAGAGTAGAGGATATAAAGACTCTGTCTCTCCCTAGGTCCAAGAAAGAGATTCAATCCTTCCCAGGTAAGATAAACTTCTTGAGAAGATTCATATCCAATTTTGTTGAGTTGGTAAATTTTTATCACATCCATGTTGAGAAAAGGGAATGAGGTAAAATGGAAACTTGAATATAGGAATTCTTTTGAGAAAATTAAACAAGCACTGGCTAAGGCACCTATTCTAATCACTCCAAATTATTCAAAAGGCTTTCTGATATTTTCTTTTTCCTCAAATGATACACTAGCTGTTGTCCTCCTTCAGAAAAACTCAGATGGAATGGAGCAATCTATTTATTTTTTCAGCAAAGCTTTGAGATATGCTGAATTCAAATATGATATCATGGAGAAGTAAGCTTATTCTTTGGTCAAATCCCTCAAATCTTTCAGAGTATATGTTTTTCATTCCACAATTATTGCTCATGTCCCTTCAAGCTTTGTAAAAGAAATTCTGATTCAACTTGACATAGATGGAAAAAGGAGTAAGTGGATTGCTAAAATTCTAGAGTTTGATCTTGAGATGAAACCTACCAATCTAGTGAAAGGACAAGGTTTAGCTAGATTATTGGCTAAATCAAATTGTAACGCACTTGGGGTTAATTTCATGAATGCTAATTCTGAAAATTAGCAAACTGTTATTCCTAGAAGTATCTAACATATCATCCCAAAGTTGACAGAGTGTTGTTGGTACAAGGACCTCATCCATTTATTGCAAACATTGCAACCTCCTAATGGACTTGAGAATAATAAGGTGAGGGATTTAAATCTTAAAGCTATTAGGTATTGCATTGTTGATCATGTTCTGTATTGGAAATATCCTGTAGGGGTTCTTTTAAGATGGTTGGATCCAAAAGAGGAAAAACAAACCATGACTGATTTTCATGATAGCCTATGTGGAGGTCATCATTTTTGGAGGAAAACAACATACAAAATTCTTAGAGCTGGGTACTTCTGGCCTAGTTTATTTACTGATGTGTGTGCAAATATCAGAACCTGTGATAAATGTCTGAAATTTTTAGGCAAGAAACAACTAAAATCTTTCCTCTAAAGCCCATAGTGGTATCTGGTCCTTTCCAACAGTGGGGATTAGAATTCATTGGATAAATCCATCCAAATTCAAGTCTTTATCATCGTTGGATTATGACTACCACTGATTACTTCACCAAGTGGATAGAAGCCATTCCCATAAGAAATGAAACACATAAAGTAGTCATTGACTTCTTGTAAGACATTTTGTCAAGGTTTGGTTGTCCTAACAAAATTGTTACTGATAATGCTGCAACTTTAAAAGCTGAGACTCTAGTGAGGTTTTGTGAAAATTTTGGGATTCAACTTATTCACTCTACTCCATACGACCATCAAGGTAATGGATTAATAAAATCCTCCGACAAAATTCTAGTAAAGATCATCAGATAGCTGTTGGAGGATAAAAAAATCATGGGATTCAAAGCTGAAGTTTTCTCTATGGGAAGATAGAGTAACTACCAAGAGATCAAATGGCACTACCTCATTTCAACTGGTCTATGGAACTGAAGTTGTTTTTCGTACTCAACTAGCCTTACCTGTGGCAAAGTTTCTTCAAGAGAAACAAGGAGAACTAGGTGACATGATTAGGAGGATGACTCAACTATTGGAAGTACATCAAACTAGGGAGAAAATCTTTGATAAAGAACAAATCCATCAATATAAAATCAAAGAAGCTTTTGACAAGAAGGTGAAGAAATAATATTTCCAGCTGGGAGACTTGGTACTCAAATTGGATGAACAAAGGCAAGACAAGAGTAAACATGGTAAATTCGAAGCCTTTTGGATTCGTCCTTTCAATATTTCTGAAGTTTGACAAAATAACACTTTCAAATTGCAGATCTTGGAAGATACTGAATTTTCTGGTGGCCTAGTCAATGGGAATTTTCTGAAAAAATACTTTTCCTAAATCCATGAGTTGATTTCTTGCATTGTAAATATCAATCTTTAGCTAGTTTTATTTTATTTCAATAATGACTCCTATCCCAATGGATAAGGCACTTGAACTACATGTTCTTGGAATCTCACATGGAGCATGCCATCCCCTATGGAGCCATATGTTAACACATATAATTGTAGGGGTCAAAAAATCATGTTAGTTTTGTTTTTTGAGTCATATGTTACCTAATTCATAGGTTTTTATGTCTTCTTGTTTTGGTCATAAATTAAAGTTTGACTTGAATAATCTAAAGTTTGGTTCAACCTTGATTTAAGAGTCTTGAGGTCATGTAATTAAACATCATGAAAAGGTAAATAAAGTCCCTATGAGTCACACCTTACATAATTACCTTGACATGTCACACCTCTTAGTTGTACAAAATATTATCCTTGTCACCATCCATCCATTTAAATGTCAAGTCAAACTTATTTTTATGTGCTGCCAACTCACCAAGAGGGTTCACAGCGTATTCATAAGTACCTCATGTATTCGATTGTTATCATTACAGTTAAGGATCGTTTCAAAGGAGATTCCATTGTTTTCAGCACCATCTTTTAACCAAATTTTCAAGGATTATATCACAAATATCCTAATAGTCTCCTTCAAGTGTGCAATTTGATTTTTGAAATTGGCACTACAACCTGGCGCTGCGAACCTGGTGCTACAGACAAGGCACTGTGAACTGGATGAAGATGAGCATTGGAGGTTGGATAACTTCCAAACATATATGTTCAAATTCACAGACATTGAAATCAAGCCTATGTCTACCAGGCACTCCTTGAGAGTTTTCATGTTGTTTAAAGGTGGAGAGAAGGGTTTTTGCTGGTTTATCTATCGGCGTTGCGAACTGTCCAATTCTTTTGCTGACCGACTTCAAAATCACCTCCATGTTTTTTTTAACCTTGCTCACCGATCATGGATTCCTTTTTGACCTCATCCATCTTTCCCACCGCTTAGAAACCACTTGTCTAACTGAATTTCCCCACAACACTATGAACTGGTTACTCTGGCACTGCAAATTAGGTGTTGCCAATAGGGAACTACGAATCCTCTGTTCCAGGACTGCTGAAACTTACATCTTTTGCATCCTTTGAAATTCAGCCTTAAACAAGTGAATTTTACCACTATCAAGTTTAAAACGTATGGTTGATCATCTGTTGAAGCGGGATTAAATTTTCACACATTATTAATGCTGTTAACCAATTTTTATGCTGATGAAAGACCTCTTTTAGCAGAGATTTATCTTTCATCTCCCTTTTATTATAAATCTCAATCGCTTTTCCTTATCCCTCCTATTTGAAGAATGCTCTGTATCATTCCTAAATGTGTATAGAGTAAGGTGTATAAAGCTCTGTACACTGTCAACCTATTGAAAATAGTTATGTCATCAAGACCCTAATTTCATGTTTTCCTTGTTTTCACACATCTAGCTGTCATTAAAACTTATACAAAATATTTCTTCTAGCAATAACTATGGATAGTCAAAAACATAAGAAGACTCACAAGGGAGGGGATATTGTAAGGACAAATCCCTATGATATAAAACTTCTTGATTCTAAACCTTTGTTCAGGGAATCCTTTCAGAGGGTAGGTTGCATTAATTTTTGTCAAAAGATGCAGAGGGGGCATCCAGAGGTGGCTAGAGAATTTGCACCCAACTTTAATGGGGATAAAACCAAAGTGGGGATGTTATAACTTGAGGTTTTAGAACATTCCATATTTGTTGCAACAAATATACCCAACATTGGAGAAAAGTGGTTCAAGGCTATGTCATTAAATGCTTCTTTTTCCAAGGAATTATTTAAGCGAGAGTATCAGGAGGAAAACTTGTCCAAAGAGGTAACTAGAAGCAACATACTTTACGTTTTTATAAGATGCTGAAGATTATCCATAGGTATTTCACCTATGAGGGGAGGTTTAACATGGTATACCAATACCACATCAGGATTATTTTACACTTCACGGGGAAATAAGACATGAACCTCCCTTTTTATCTTTTTAGAAGCATTGGTAAGATGTCTGACAAAGTTCAAGCAAAGTCAAATAAATTTGACACCAATGATTTTCACTCTGGCCTTATTAAGATGTTAGTGATGGAAGAGTTGAGAAAGAAAAACACTGATTGGGAAAAATTCCTCACTTCATCCCAGTTTCAGTTAAATGTTCCCCCCACTCCATAGTCCAAGATACAAAGTCATACTCCTATTGAGAGGACCGTGTATTCAAATTTTAGTAAGAATAAAAGTGGTGCTATGACTGATAAAGCTGACATAGCCACAAATGAAGCAAAAGAAGGAGGGCCTTCATAACCTTCACATAGAGAAGCTTCACCCATGGAAGATCCTATTCCTATGGAGGTTCCTTCAAGCAAACCCATAGGCCCAAGAGGAAGAAAACTTGTTTTTCCCTCACCCATTGATGCAGACAAGGTTAGGCCTAGGAGGCCTTTTACTAGAGCAACAACCAATAAAAATTTCCTTGTGGAGGATGATGCAACAAAGACTTCAATCTAGAGGAAAGGTAAATATAAATATTTTGAGCAGCCTATTGAATTTATTGACATCACTACTCCTCAACATGAAAGCAATCCCACTTTCAAGAGGCTCAAGAGGAAACTCAAGGAAGTAAGAGCTGAAGCTGCTAAATTGAAGAAGGGAGACTTGGATTCTAGGAAGAATCTTAAGGGAATGATGGGCATGTACCATGAGACTATTGATAAGGATAGGTTCTTAGATAAAAGATTCCTTCCATTTCACAAACATCTTAGAAATCTCTATAGGAAGAATAGATCTCATCAAGCTCAAATCAGGAAATTGAAGGCATAATTACAACCTTTTAAAGAAGATTTGGCCAAGAGAAACTTGGACATGCTGGCCAAGGTTTCTACCAGGAGAAGCTCCAAAATTAAAAAATGAAGATATTGAACCTCCATAACCAACATCAATTTTGGTCAAATTTCCCGTTTCATGCATTTTACAACATTTTTTGTGATTGCTATGTTTTGTAAACCATGATTATCAGTTTGGGTGGTCTCCTTTAATCAATATTATCAAGATTATGAAGTTTACAAAATTTTTGGACACCTGATAGAGTTTTGGGATGTTAAAGGATTTGGTAAACATGAAACATGCCACGACAAAAAAGTTCGCAGTGCCTGGCGCTTCGAACTGTCTATTTCAGGATAGTTTGCAACGTAGCACTGCGAACTCAGTTGTTTTGGAGATTTTGGGGGAAAATAAAGTTTCCAGATGTCAATATAGATGCGTACCAAATTCTAAAGGTCAATTGAGAGCTGAGAGGCCACCTTCCTAAAGAGAATGCACTGAAACAGATACATCATCAAAAATTAAAAAGATGTTGCAAACGTTGCCAACATTATCCTGGAAAGTAGCATTCCATTTCATTTTTTTTGTACACCTGTTGCTACTCAACCCTTAGGCACATGAATCCTTTGAAGAAGTTGTTATTCTGATTGTAAAGATGTCAGTGATAGTTTAGGCTATAAAAAGAGAATTGTAAGACTGAGGAGAGGTTCAAATGGTTTGAGAGAGGACTCATATTTGTTATACTGTCTATGTAGCAGAGAGTATCTCCGATTGTATGGACCAGACCTAAGACATTTTGGATAATGGAAATCAATATTATTTCTTTATCACCTTTTTTCTATATTACTTTGATTATAGTTTGTTGAATGAGTCATCTGGTTGATTGTATATTTGTTGCAATAAAGGATCTATTGTGATATTGTTTACAAATATATCAACGTATTTCTCTTTGTTTTAAGAGGTTCTTATTTTAGAGAGTCTTCTTCATATGCGTGTTAGTATTATCAGATGTAAATGATATACATATTACACATTTCTTGTCAAGTCTTCCACCTACTTACTTTATCTCTTAAAACTTGATATGAAGTTATTCAAGGCCTTAATTGTCGGTGTATATTGTATGGATTTATATGTGATTGACATTCTTTTTTGAGTTTTCCATCCATTTTCCACCTTTTATAAACATTTACCTTTCACATTATGATGGGTACTGGACTTGCACTTACAACAATCTAAGTGTGACTCTTAATGCTAACAACACGTACATCTAATTATCAACCCAAGGATTTTATGGTTGTGAAGTGATGTGAAAAGTATATGCATGTCTCAAGAATTAGTTAATATTTGAATGCTAACATATTGTTTATAGAATAACTAGAATTTTTATTCTACTTGAAGTATTCACATAAAATAGGTATGAATTAAAATATAGAAAAGTAGGAAACACAAATATAGAAACTGAAAGTAATTATGATTTACAAATTGAAGAGTATTATACAATAATCAAATTAAATGATATTTATAGCTTGAATAGCAGTAGAAAATAATCACATTCAATGATTAGTAGCAATAAACTATCAACAATAAAGTGTTGTAGCAAATGAGCTAACTATAATAAAATGTAAATAGTGCTGGAAAATTTAACTAATAAATAGTGAGCAATAAACAATACAACACTTGTACCTTTAGAGTATGCCCTTCCTCTATAGAGAAAGACACTGGAATACATTCAACAACTAAAATTTAACTCATAGATGAACACTAATTTTACTCAACTCATAAACATAGGAAAATTGAGAAATAAAAACTAAGAAAATTTAGCTATATACTGGTAGAATGTTTGTAAAAACATGTCTACATGTTTGTTCCTCACTCAAAGGTGGATGCTACATGTTATAGGAACATAACCTAACAACTTAATTAAATTTAGTTAGCTACAATATTCTTGAGAAAAGGAGATTCTTGAGCCAATATAAAATAGAGTTTGAGATCATAATTAAAAGACAACTAAAATTGGTTTGCTAGAATCTATCCTACAAAGAAGGAAACATGTATATCTAAAATGACCATACAAATAATTCATGGATACTAACATTCATTACATAGTAGAATCTTCGGTAGTGTAACATCCCTCTTTATTGATCACATTTTATCAACTTATTCTTTAAGGACACTTGCATGCAAGTGATCCGATTATAGTACAATGTTATTTGTTTCGACTATGGATTTTACATGATGATGTGGATGGGTTGTGATTTATTGTTACTTGATATATGTATTGACAGATGCTATTGATGAGTTTACTTGAGTGTGCAGGACACATGATAGATAATATATGCTGATGGCATCAATGGACCTCTTTGGAATCTGAGTTGAGTCAGGGAGTGGATTATATTGGTTTGAGAATTCCATTTTATGCATATGTGACATATGATTGATTATAGTATGATTTTGTATATGGATCATTGACAATGTTTCATCGATGGCTGTAGGATGATGAATGCTTGCTAATATGACTTAGATAAGGAGTAAATGGGCCATGCACAGAAAACAAGACATTGAGGGAGAGGTGTGGCCGAGTCCCTGGCACAACCTACTAGCACACCCGCCGTGGCTCAAATGGTAGGTTAATGATTACCTAGTTTGAGATATCCACAATGTCATGAGGGAGGATTGAGACAGTCACTCACAAATATTTCTAAGGGGTGCACAATAAGGCAAATTCCTTATTCCTTAGAATCCCTTAGTTTCTCACAAGATCGACCGAGTGGAGTGTTGACTCCAAGGGTTGGAAAAACAACCAAAACCAGTCAAAAGGTGAGTGGAACCCTTGGAGCACATGAGTGTGTCTTGAAGGGCACGTCGCATAATTTAAAAACCCGAGTCAATGAATGTAGGTGGCCTAGAAAACAATGAATTGATTTGACATTGTCATATTTAAAATAATTAATTAATGAGTAATTTTATTAATTATAAATCCCCATAAAAGTCTAAGCCTATTCTAAGACAAAGCCTAAGTCTAAGTTTCGTTAGGGGACTAAAATAAAATGTTAAATAAAATAAAATATTAGATATAAATCAATCTAAATAAAAAGTGAGATAAATCTAAAGATTTGATATAATGCACATGTGTGCAAGAAAATACTAAAATGGAATTTTAAAACAAGAAAGAAATAAAGTATGAGATAATAGGTGTACACATAGAATGGTATCTAGAGTCTAGCTACCACTAGTCTAACTAGAAGACGACTCTTATTTTAACTCTAACTAAGATTTAGTAAGGAGACAGTCATTAAATGAGAATTTGGGGAATAAAGAGACATCTGAGAACGATTTAAGTAACACATTTGGGAGATGTGAGGGGAATTGAATTTTAATTAAAATAAAATATGTAATAACTTGTGCAAATTGGGGAGAGGGTGACAAGTGTGAGGGTGAATAATTCTAATTTATTTAACTAGAAAGTTAATTAATTGTGCATGTGGGCATGTGTCAGTGAGGAAATTCCTATAAAGAAAATGGTCCATATGGAAAGGAACACACTTGTTATTGGTAAAGTTATGCTTCCAAAATCATTTTGACTGGTTTTACTTGTGAGAGTTTGGATACGAAGATTCATATAGAGTGGTGGCTCTACCTTGCAAAACAAGATTGGAGCTATATTATTTCTGGTTTTTGTGTGCTTGGCCCCTTTGTGGCTCAGAGGGTTAAGGGGGAAGAAGATTACCCCTAGCGTTGGATGAGAGGTACCAATGAAGTCTCAATGATTAACAAGTAGGAGGCAGGAAGGAGCGCCATTTGCTGAAGAACATCTTCGAATTCTTCTTCGTTGGTTACAGTATTCTTATTCCGAGAATTGTAATTGCTTTACATTTTAATTGTTAAACATAGTTTATAAATCACTGTAATCTGTGTCAAATTTTGAATTCGAATAGACCAACTCCTTGATGGCTTATATGAAAAATAGAAAGTGAAATTGGTATTCATTGCATTTACCATTTTCTGCTAAGAAATCAAATTTTATTTATTATGGCACCTTCTAAATTTTTAATCCATTTAGATTCTTCGTGCTCGCTGTTATCTGGATTTTCAAGGAATTGTGTTTAAATAAATTTATGACTGTTATTAGATAGGTATATACAGAAAATGATTCTTCTGGATCGCTGCTTGAGTTGCATGCAAGAGTATTTATTATTTTTTCTAGTCGAATCTTTTTCAACAAATTTGTAGATTCACATTCATTGTGTAAATGGTAGTCACTGTCGGTTAATATCGGATCCAATTGAGTCTTTGTAGAGCATAGTTTTAAGTAATGGAAGTCTTCATTTGTTGATTGAAAATTTATACTTTTATATATGCTCCAAAAATATCCTTGATCTGGAAGGATTAAATTAACCCTTGCACCTACCGATTTCATTTTATAAGGTTATGAAATGAATGCATTCTTGGGTGATTTTTCCCTATTTCATGAGTTGATTTTTGATTGTAATTTCGTCACTAGTTATGTGTAGAAACATTTGTAATCATTAGTGTTTTCCTGGGTAATTTACAAATCCGAACCCAATTGTTTTCAAATTAAATCGATATGATGATTACAATGTTTTAATCCAAACCTATAAATCATCGCTGGGTGATTCCTCCTGGGTACAAAAAACATAATTTCTTTGCACACCTGTGTGCATTCATTACCATTCTGAAATAAATTCGATTTTCTTGGTGAATAACTTCTGTTCTGGACCCAAACTTTTGCGTGTTGATAAATCAAAAATTTTAAATCCCTTTAGCATTCAGATCTAAAATTTAGATTCTTGAGTACAATTATAAAACCTTGATCAGTGGGATCTTCTTATAGTGCTTGGGGTGTCGAAATTGGGTGTTGTCAACTATTGAACTACCCAGAACTTGATTTGAGAGATAGTCGTTCTTTTATTTTTCTAAATTTTAATTTTTGAGTATTATAATGCCTGGAACAAATTTTGGGCTACAACAAATAACTTGACCTTCCCGAGTGCCTCTATATTTATTTATTATCCTTTCCTTAAGGATTAACCATTTACAAAATCTATTCGTTTCATGTAAATTTTAAATTCAAATTTATCAAAATTTAGTTCTGTTTCGAGGTTTGGATCAGGTGCTGGAACAGTTGCCGAATGCAGGGTTGGATTAGGTTCCGTATGGAAACGTCTCTGTCTGAAAATAAAAGTGTTAATTAACCTGTTTGTGTCTGGTCTAACCATTTCCATTTAGGTAATTTTAGTGATGATTTTTCCTCATTTCTAAAATAGTGGTAACATTCGCAGATCTAACTGTGAGAGTGGTGAGTTCGTGATTGTATTGATTGTCTTGGCCTACACACGTTCACTCATCATTTACTTGTTGTTGCCACTTCTTCATAGACCTTGCATCAAACTTATTGTCCCTTCCTCTAAGGCTATGAAATTAATAAAATCGTTTTTGCTACACGTTGAATTTTAATTTAAATTATCAAAAATTAGTGTCAGATCCAGGATAGAATTAAGTGCTGGATCAAGGTTTGGATTGAGTGTCATATCAAGGTATGGAATGAGTGTTGGATTAAGGTCTGGAATGAATGTCGTATTTTTATGCACACTGGATCAAGGGCTGGGATAGATCCCATAACTCCTTCCATGTTTCTTTACTATGGAGATGTAATTTAGCATTTGAATAATTTTATTGTTAATTAAGATTGGGTCTTCCTAAATTATTAAACAGATTTGTAAGTTAGCATTGAGTGCTTTACTTATTGTTTAAATAAGACTAGGGTTTTCTTAATTTTAATGGATTGCAAGTTAGTAATGAGTTCTTTATATATTTTTAAAAGGACTTGTGTCTTACTTTAATTATTTTAAATGGATATGTAGGGTAGCTTGAGTTCTATCATTTACTTATTATGATTGATATTCTTAAAGTATTTGATTGGGATAAGTAAGTGGGTATACAAAATCTCGTTATTTTTCTTAATATGTTTTTGGATCTTCTTAGTTCTTTTAAATGGGTTGAAAAGTGGGATGAATTCTTATCATTGCTTTTATGTTTTTCTCGTACTTTTAAAAGGATACTTAAAGTAGTGGTAAATCCTTTATGTATTGCTTAAGCATATTTTATTTTCTTATGGATCCCATTGGATATATAAATTAGCATTGACTCTTTATGATTGTACTTATTCTAATGTGGTTCTTATTAATATTTATGTATTATTTTCTTATTCGAAATTACACTTAAGCATTGCTTGAAGGATTGATTAAGTAGAGTAGATTATTATTGCACTATAATGAATTGATGGTTATGTATGTTGATAATTATAGTCTTGAATAATGATGTATGATTGAATTAATGAGATTTAGACACTTCCTTGTTCCTCAGAACAATCGTCAGTTCTGAGACCTTAAGTGGGCAAAATCAATCGGATGAATCCTGGACTTCAGCGTTGCTTATGTGTCTCAGAGGTCCTAACCATGAAGGATAGGTTGGGAAGGTAGTTTCTTTATGTTATATTTATAAGATACACTTGATTGAATAATAGTGATGTTTCTTTTAGTTGATTGTGTAGTTATTAATATATGTTATGACGCATTTTCACTTGTACAAAAAAAAATATTTATGTATTTTGTACATCACTAATTGTTGTCGTAAAGGAGGGGACATTACATATGGTATCAGAGTGGGTTCAATCCCGTGACATTGGACCGTTATGCCTTCCACTGTGTCAAACAATGATTAAAATCACATTGCTAATTAATTTTGAAAATTTTCCATGCAGGTAATCATGGTTAGAGGATGCCGTGGAGGTAGATGTTGTGGTGCTAGAGGAAGAGGTATGACGCCTTTGACAACATCCATGCCATAGGATTATAACCCCCAAGGAGAAGAACAAGTCACTGAACAAGAACATTATTGTGGGAGATGTGGTTGGTATGATGACATACTTTCAAAGGATGTCATAGGCCTTGATTAACCGAATGAATAGAGATGAGGGTAGAGCATCTGTACACAATGAGGGTTTGCAATGCGCTCAGGTTGGTAGTTTTAGTATGCACAAAGAACTTGATAAAGTGAAGTTTCCTAAGTTTATGGGTGCCATAGACAGTTCATCCGCCGAGGCATGGTTGGAGAACATGGCGATGTGTTTCACACTTCGTGATTACACATCCAACATGAAATTATGCATGGTGGTATTTTAACTAAAGAGGAGTGATATTCTATGGTGGAAGATGCTCCTACCTAAACTAAACATGGCTGTCAAAGTTGTGTCATGGGAACTGTTCTAGGAAAGGTTTCAGGAGAGGTATTTGTCAGAGGAGTTCATTGAGAATCAACTTAATGAGTTCAACAACTTATGACAAAGTGGTCATACTATACCAGAGTATGAGGAAACATTCATGGAGCTACTTAGCTATGCTCCATATCTGAATATAGAGAAGTTAAAGGTCAAAAAGTTTGTGTACAACCTTAACTTCAACATTCATGCAAAAGTATGTATCCTAATGCATCATAAGTTGCATGATGCAGTCTAGAAGGCCCTCATAGCTAAGGAAGAGCTGACCAACAAGGGCCAGGGAAGTAATTCTGCAAGACTAACTAGACATATGACATCAGGAGCGCAACACCATCAGACACCATTAAGAAAGACAATAGGGCATCGAGATATGCCTAGAGGACCTATGTTCATGACACCACGATGATAGACTCCTTAGCAGAGGACTCCTTATAGAGGACCACCGCATCAACAACATCATCGCCCACAACAACAACATTTTAGGCCTGTTCAACAGAACACACCAGGATCTCAGACTGGTAGGCCAATAACTTCTACTTCCGTGACCAGGAGTACTGGACTGAAGATGGTATGTTGGACATGTGGAGATCCACATTACCAGTGAGACTATCCAATTGAGAAGGATAGAGCGGCTAGATCAACATGAAACACTACAACTGGAGATTTGGGAAAGGCCCATAGTATTCATGTCGCGTTGAACAACCTCCATGCTGAGCACCAGTCCACTGCGATCAAGACGCTAGGTATGATCATCGATCAAAACTTTAGTGTTTTGATAGATCCAGGTGCTACATAGAGATTTATTTCTAGTGTAGCACTAAATAGAATTAAGGTAAAGGCATTCAAGTAGGACAAATTTAGATACGTAGAAATGACATCGGGTTCCAAACAAAAGGTTGGAGGAAAGGTTACATACTGTAGCATTAAATTGAGAGATTTTGTAATGAAGGCCAATCTATATGTCAAGATCTTAGTATCTTATTTCATAGTGATTGATATGGACTGGTTGGAATCGCATGATGCGATACTCAACTGTAAAACTAAACAATTAAGTTTGACAGATGATGTGGGACAAAGAAGAGTGATTGCAGAAAGAAACCAGGGAGTGTCCTTGGGGTTCATTTATTCCCTAAAACTATAAAAGACTTGCGCAAGGGATGTAAGTTATATGCAATATTAGTGCTAAACGAAAAGGTAGAGGCAAAAGGATTAGAAAACCTTCTAGTAGTACGAGAGTTTGCAGATGTGTTTCCAGAGGAGTTACCAGGTTTTCCACCCAAAATAGAGTTGGAGTTTACAATCAAATTGAAGCCTGGAATTGAACTAATAGAAAGAACGCCATATCAGAGGTCAATGCCTGAGTTACAAGAGTTGAAAATGCAATTGAAGAAATTTTTGGAGTTGGGACTTATACGTCCAAGTGTGTCACCTTGGGGTGTGCCAATTATTTTCGTAAGAAATAAAGATGGATCATGGAGGATTTGTATGGACTATTGTCAATTGAACAAAGCGATGATCAAGAACCAATATTCGTTTCCAAGAATAGATGATTTGTTTGATCAGATGAAAGGAGCAACCGTGTTTTCAAAGATTGAGTTGAGATTAGGATATCCCCAGTTATGAATTAAAGAGGAAGATATTACTAAAACCGTATTTAAGACGAGGTTCCGGCACTATAAGTTTACAGTTCTACCATTTGGAATGACAAACGCCTTGGGGGTATTCATGAACTTGATGAATGGGGTGTTCCATGAATACTTGGACAAGTTTGTTCAAGTATTTATTGATGACATACTGATTTATTCTTAGACGAAAGAGGAACACGAGGAACATTTTAGATTGGTACTACAGTGTCTACAAGAAAAGAAATTGTACAGGAAGATATCAAAATGTTTTTTTTACCAATCAAAGATTCATTACTTGGGACATATCATATCTGGGGAAGGTATTGCTATGGATCCAACGAAAGTAGAGGCTATTATGGAATGGATTGCACCAAAAAAAGTACAAGAAGTACAAAAATTTATGGGTTTAGTGGGATATTACCGAAGATTCATCGAAGGTTTTTTGAAGATAGAAAATCCGATCACAGAATTGCAGAAGAAAAACAAGAAGTTTGTATGGAAGGGGAAATGAGCAGAATAATTTCAAAGGCTCAAGGAGTTATTGACAAAAAAACTGATATTGAAAGTCCCCGACATGGACAAAGAATTATTGTTATGCACAGATGCATCCAAGGAAGGTTTAGGTGGAGTTTTGATGCAAGACAATCGAGTGATCGCTTACATGTCAAGGAAATTGAGAAGTCATGAGGAGAACTACACAACACATGACTTGGAGTTATTAGAAATTGTATATGCCTTGAGAGTTTGTAGACACTATCTGATTGGACATAAATTTGAACTAAAGACAGATCATTGTGGACTGCAACATATATTTATGTAGAGTGAATTGAATGCGCGAAAAAGGCGTTGGTTAGAATTACTTAGCGAATATGATTTTGAGATTACTTACATTAAAGGAACAATGAATAGAGTGGAAGATGCATTGAGTCAGAGACCACATATATTATCAATAATACCTCTCAAGACGAATATTCAAGAAAATATTCTAGTGTTACAGATAAACGATGATTGGTACAAAGAGGTTAAGGAAAATATTGAACAAGATACCATGATGGTACCGAAGTTTGAAGGTTATACATTGGACAATGATAGATTGATGAGGTATAACAACATGATTTACATACCACCTAACGATGAATTAATATTTTTTATCTTAAGTGAAGAACATCGCACAATGTATATGGATCATTCGAGAGTCACGAAGATGAAGGAAAACCTTAAGCCTTTATTCTTCTTGAAGGGAATGAAACCAGACATAGTTAGTTATGTGGAAAGATGTCTAGAATGTCAGCAAGTGAAAGATGAACATAGACATCCAATAAGATTACTACAACCACATGTCATTCCAGAATAGAAATGGGAGGTCATTTTGATGGAATTTATAGTTGGATTTCCCTTGACGACAAGGATACATGACTCAATTTTCGTGGTAGTTGACACTCTGACGAAGAGTGCACATTTTATTCCTGTATGTACGACGTATCAGGTGCCAGAAATAGCTAGATTTTTTTTCAATGAGATTGTAAGGTTACATGGTGTACCACGAAGGATCATATCCAATCACAGATCGATGTTTACAAAACAATTTTTGACCAGTTTCCAAGAGGCTTTGGGAACACAACTGAACTTTAGTACAACATATCACCCTGAGACAAACGAGAAGACAGAAAAAATGAACCAAATTTTGGAAGATATGTTGTGTATGTAATGGACCAACAAAAATGTTAGGAATAATTGTTTCCAATAGTAGAGTTTGCGTACAACAACAACTATCAAAGTACCATTAAGATGGAACCATTTGAGTTTCTTTATGGGCGACCATGTCAGATACCATTGAGATGGGATCGACTTAAGGATAGGGTCCTGTTAGGACAATAAGTGATCCACGAAATGGAAGAAAAAATGCAATCGATAAGACAAAAAATTAAAGAAGCACACGATCAACAAAAGAGTTATGCTGACGCGCATTGCGTTGACCGCCATTATGAAGTTGGTGATCGAGTTTTCTTGCGGGTGAAACCACAAAGGAGTTCAATCAAGTTTGGAAAGGGTGATAAAATATATCCTAGTTTAGTGGGACCTTTCGAAGTTATGGAAAATAAAGGACTCGTGGATTATCGACTAGCCTTGCCCGATTCTTTAAGGCATATGCACGATGTTTTTCATGTATGTGATCCTACACATGTGATTGGCATGAGTTATTTGTAGGTGTCGGATGAGGGTGCTCTCATGGCAAAGCCAATATTCATTTTGGACCATCACATTCGACAACTATGGCGTCGAATAGTCAATCAGGTCAAGGTCTAGTGGGACAATTATAGTCCACACTCAACTACCTGGGAGGACATATATGATATGCGTCAACAATTTCCTTACTTGTTTGATATATTATACATATATATCTTTTCATATACTTTTTACTGCATTTTATATACTGTACAACTTCAAGACAAAGTTTAAAACAAAAGGGGGTGTATGTAACATCCCGCTCTACTGATCACATGTTATCGACTTATTCTTTGAGGACACTTGCGTGCAAGTGATACGGTTATAGTACGATGTGATTTGTTTTGAATATGGATTTTACATGATGATTTTGAAGGGTTATGATTTATTTTTACTTGATATATGTAGTGACAGATGCTATTGATGAGTTTACGTGAGTGTGTAGAACACATGACATATTATAGATGTTGATGACATCAATGGACCTCCTTGGACTCTGGATTGATTCAAGGAGTGGATTGTATTGGTTTGAGTATTTTATTTTATGCATATGTGACATATGATTGATTATAGGATGATTTTGTATATGGATCATTGACAATGTTTCATCAATGGATGCAGGCTGGAAAATTCTTTATAATCTGAATCACATAAGGAGTAAAGGGGCCATACAAAGAAAACTATAAATTGAGGGAGAGGTGTGATCCAGGTGGATATCGGTGGCCACCCACCTTTTCCAAATGGATCAAAATAGTTTTCTGGCCATTTTGGCAATTTACTATTTTTAGCAGGTTTTAACTTCTGGGGCCATTTTAAGGGTCCAAATGAAGGTTTTTCTATATATAGGTTCTCAATGATATCTGAAGGCATAATTGATCCCCCCAAATGAATCTCCTCGACAATACCTTTCCAACGAGCTATCACATGCCTAAAACGAAGATCGTATGCAAAAGTTACGACCCCGGGAAGTTGATGTACTCACTTACCCAAACGAGGCCCACATGACTTTTGGCGCTTCATCTCCTAGGGTTAGGTTTTTGGATGTCTAGGAATTTTGGCATTCCCATTTATTGTAAGAGGGCCTTCAGAGCCTCATTGTAATCATCTTCTTGCGAATGCGAGTAGCTGTCACATTTCTTCTCAGAGATAAGCAACCACCATTCTAGCGAGTATTTTTACAGTCTCTGTACATTTCTCTGATTAATAGAAATTGTGTATTACTGTATATCTATGTTTATGGTCGCATCTCTGATACATTTATGTTATATTATTGAATATATGCAATATCTCTGTGCATTTCTTTATTATATCTCCGCTCTCATTTTGTGCCGAAAATAATCCGGATCAAGGTGTGACAGAGTCCTTGACACAGCCTACCAGAACTCCCGTCGGGGATCGAATTGTAGGTTAATGCTTACCTAGTTCAAGATCCATGATGTCGTGAGGGTGGACTGAGATAGTCTCTCACAAATATTTCTAAGGGGCACACAATAAGGCAAAATCCTTATTCCTTAGAAGCCCTTAGTCTCTCACAAGGTTGAACGAATGGAGTGTTGACTCCAAGGGTTGGAAAAGATACCAAAACCAGTCAAAAGGTGAGTGGCACCCTTGGAGAATGAGAGTGCTTCTTGAAAGGAACGTCACGTAATTTAAAAACTTGAGTCAATGAATCTAGGTGGCCTAGAAAACAATGAATTGATTTGACATTGTTAGATTTAAAATAATTAATTAATGAGTAATTTTATTAATTATAAATCCCCATAAAAGTCTAAGCCTATTCTAAGACAAAGCCTAAGTCTAAGTTTAGTTAGGGGACTAAAATAAAATGTTAAATAAAATAAAATATTAGAGATAAATCAATCTAAAGAAAAAGTGAGATAAATCTAAAGATTTGATATAATGCACATGTGTGCAAGAAAATACTAAAATGGAATTTTAAAATTAGAAAGAAATAAAGTATGAGAGAATATGTGTACACATAGAATGGTATCTAGAGTCTAGCTATCACTATTCTAACTAGAAGAAGACTCCTATTTTAACTCTAACTAAGATTTAGTAAGGAGACAATCATTAAATGAGAATCTGGGGAATAAAGAGACAACTAAGAGTGATTTAAGGAACACATTTGGGAAATGTGAGGGAAATTGAATTTTAATTAAAATAAAATATGTAATTACTTGTGCAACTTGGGGAGATGGTGACACGTGTGAGGGTGAATAATCCTAATTTATTTAATTAAAAAGTTAATTAATTGTGCATGTGGGCATGTGTCAGTGAGGAAATTCCTATAAAGCAAATGGTCTAGATGGGAAATGAACACACTTGTTATTGGTAAAGTTATCCTGCCAAAATCATTTTGACTAGTTTTACTTGTGAGAGTTGGGATACCAAGATTGATATAGAGTGGTGTCTCTACCTTGCGAGGCAAGCTTGGAGCTAGAGTATTTCTGGTTTGTGTGTGCTTGGCCCCTTTGCATCTCACGGGGATAAGGGGGAATAATATTACCCCTAGCATTGGCTAGGAGGTACCAATGAAGTCTCAATGATTAGCAAGCAGGAGGAAGGATGTAGCGCCCTTTGCTGAAGAACATCTTTGAATTCTTCTTCGTCGGTTACGATATTCCTATTCTAAGAATTGTAATTTATTTAGATTTTAATTGTTAAACAAAGTTTATAAATTTCTGTAATATGTGTCAAATTTTGAATTTGAATAGACCAGCTCCTTGATGGCTTATATGAAAAATAGAAAGTGAAATTGGTATTCATTGCATATACCATTTTTTGCTAAGAAATCCAATTTTCTTTATTATGGCGCATTCTAAATTTTTAATCCATTTATATTCTCCATGCTCGCTGTTATCCGGATTTTCAAGGAATTGTGCTTAAATAAAATTACGACTATTAGTAGATAGGTATATACAGAAAACGATTCTTCTGGATCACTACTTGAGTTGCATGCAAGAGTCTTTATTATTTTTTCTAGTTGAATCTTTTTCAACAAATTTGTAGATTCACATTCACTGTGTAAATGGTAGTCGCTGTTGGTTAATATCAGATCCGATTGAGTCTTCGTGGAGCATAGTTTTAAGTAATGCAAGTCTACTTTTGTTGATTGGCAATTTATACATTTATATATGCTCCAACAATCTCCTTGATTTGGAAGGATTAAATTAACCCTTGCAAATACTGATTTCATTTTATAAGGTTATGATATGAATGCGTTCTTGGGCGACTATTCCTTGTTTCATGAGTAGATTTTTGATTGTAATTTGGTCACTGGTTATGTGTAGAAATATTTGTAGTCATTGGTGTTTTCCTAGGTAATTTACAAACATGAACCTAGTTGTTTTCAAATTAAATCAATATGAGGCTTACAATGTTTTAATCCAAACCTGTAAATCATCGTTGGGCGATTCCTCCTAGGTATAGGAAAACATAATTTTTTTTCACCTGTGTGCATTCATTACCATTTTGAAATAAATTTTATTTTCTTGGTGAATAACCTTTGTTCTAGACCCAAACTTCTGCGTGTTGATAAATCAAAATTTTTAAATCCCTTTAGCGTTCAGATATGAAATTTAGATGCTTGAGTATAGTTCTAAAAGATTGATCAGTGGGATCTTCCCATAGCGTCCGGGGTTTCGAACTTGGGTTCTTTCAACTATTGAGCTACCTAGAACTTGATTTGAGAGATAGTTATTATTTTATTTTTCTGGATTTTAATTTTTGAGTATTATAATTCGTGGAACAAATTTGGGGATGCAACAAATAAATTGACCTTCTTGAGTGCCTATGTATTTATATACTGTCCTTTCCTTAAGGCTTAACCATTTCTGAAATCTATTCGCTTCCTGTAAATTTTAAATTCTAATTTAACAGAATTTAGTTATGTTAAGAGGTCCGGATCAGGTGCCGGAACAGGTGTCGGATCCAGGGTTGGATTAGGTTCCGTATGGAAACATATCTCTCTAAAAATAACAGTGTTAATTAACATGTTCATGTCTAGTTTACCCATTTCTAGTTATCTAATTTTAGTAATGATTTTTCCTTGTTTCTAAAATAGTGGTTAAATTCGCAGAGCTAACTGTGAGAGTGGTGAGTTCGTGATTGTATTCATTATCTTGGCTTACACACATTCACTCATATTTTACCTATTTCTACCACTTCTTGATATACCATGCATCAAACTTATTGTCCCTTCCTCTAAGACTATGCAATTGATAAAATCATTTTTGCTGCACGCTGAATTTTAATTTAAATTATCAGAAATTATTGCTGGATCCAGGACCGGATTAAGTGCCGGATCAAGGTCTAGATTGACTGTTGGATTAAGGTATGGAACGAGTGTTAGATTGAGGTCTGGAATGAATGTCATATTTTTCTGCACACTGTATCAAGGGCTGGGATAGATTCCATAACTCTTTCCTTGTTTCTTTACTATGGGGATGTAATTTAGCATCTGGATTTTATTATTAATTAAGATTGGGTCTTCCTAAATTATTAAATGGATTTGTGAGTTAGCATTGAGTGCTTTACTTATTGTTTAAATAAGGCTAGGTTTTTTTTAATTTTAATGGATTGCAAGTTAGTAATGAGTTCTTTATATATTGTTAAAAGGACTTGGGTCTTACTTTAATTCTTTTAAATGGATATGTAGAGAATATTAACTTCTATCATTTACTTATTATGATTGATCTTCTTAAAGTATTTAATTGGGATACGTAAGTGGGTATACAAAATCTCACTATTTTGCTTAATATGTTTTTGGATCTTCTTAGTTCTTTTAAATGGGTTGAAAAGTGGGATGAATTGTTATCATTTCTTTTATGTTTTTCTCATACTTTTAAAAGGATACTTAAAGTAGTGGTAAATCATTTATGTATTGCTTAAGCAGATTTTCTCTTCTTATGGATCCCATTGGATATATAAATTAGCATTGAATCTTTATGATTGTACTTATTCTAATGTGGTTTTTATTAATATTTATGCATTATTTTCTTATTTGAAATTACACTTAAGCATTGCTTGAAGGATTGATTAAGCAGAGTAGATTATTATTTCACTATGATGAATTGATGGTTATGTATGTTGATAATTTTAGTCTTGAATAATGGTGTATGGTTTAATTAATGAGATTTAGACACATCCTTGTTCTTCAGAACAATCGCTAGTCCCAAGCCCTTAAGTGGTCATAATCAATTGGATGAATCCTGGACTTGAGCATTTCTTATGTGTCTTGGAGGTCATAACCATGCATGATAGGTTGGGTGGGTAACTTCCTTAAGTTATATTTATAAGATATGGTTGATTGAATAATAGTGATTTTTCTTTCAGTTGATTGTGATGAATTTGATTGTGTAGTTATTAATATATTTTATGACACATTTTCACTTGTACAAAAATAAAACAAAAAAATATTTACTTCTTTTGTACATCACTAATTTTTTTTCATAACAAAGTGGACGTTACATGTAGCATGAGTTTATGAATATCCATCGTGGCATCCATAGTTCTATAAAAACTGCATAAACTCATGAAAACCCCACATCTTACTTGTCTTGTATCTTACAGTGCCATAAACATAGATTTGTAGTAATGGTGTGTAACAACCTAAAATTTCTAAACATCATTTTTAATCATAAGCAAATTAATTCCTAACTGAGACAATAACTTCAACCATCGTCGGCCTTCGGAACTTCTTCCGTCGGGATTTCGCTACTCGCGATGTTTAATGACTTGGACCCGCATGCTTGTGGAAATCGGGAAATCGCCGATCGGGAGTTTGCGAGCCCTGTTGCACCATGCACAGAACCTTCCAAGTCCCGAACCCCGATGGTCAAGGGTCAACGCTTCCATATCTGTCGGGTATTACCCGGTCGGAAAATCGGCGATTTAAGTGTCGTGTTCACTCCTCCCACAAACCTCCGAGCGCCGAACGCCCGATCTGACGCTATGGTGCCACGTGTATCCCA
>JZKD02S1649851.1:23299-40925 GCA_000966675.3 Picea glauca
TTACAGGCTGGCACGAGAAGATTTCTCAGGAATTTATACAGAGCTATGATGGAGAGATTGCACATATAGGCAATCTACAACTGATAATTAATGAAGAAACCTTAAGGGAGGTTACGGGACTACCTAGCAGAGGAGATAAATACTTCAAAGGTGTAGGAATCAACAAAGAAATGTGCCAACAATTCTTGAAAGAAGACCATCGGCACCCTGAATGGAAGAAGGGGATCCCTAGAAACTACATCAAGGAAGAATATCATCTAATGATTACCAGTCTTCAACGATTTGTCACCTGTGAAGGCAGGTATGCTGTGACCTTCATTTATCATCTTAAGCTTCTATTACATTTTGAAGGAGGCCCTGAAATCGATTTTCCATATTTTCTATGGATGAGTTTGAATAAAATGGTAAGAGGTGTTAAATCCATCTCCAAAATAGAGAAGACTAGCATTTACCATCAAGGTCTCATTAAAATGCTAGTTTTACATGAGCTTAGGAAACAGAGGATTAGTTGGAAAACCCTTATCACACAACACCTTCCCACAGAAAACAAATATGTGGAGGAAACCCAGCATGGTGCAAAGAAAAGTAAGGAACCCCAAGAGAAAAAGAGCAAGAAGGATAAGACAACTCCACCATCATCTAGGGCAGTGAGACAACATGAAAAAGAAGGGTCCTCTTCCATAGTCAAAAAGACTTCTAAAAGCTCTGAATCAAAAGGTAAAAACAAATTAGTAGAGGAGACTTCAATGGTGGAAGTTGAGAAAGAGGACCATTAGAAACTGATGAAGAAAGGGAAGCATAGCTCAGAAACTAAAAGTAAATAGTCTGTGGCACAACCCCCTGTCACCATTTCACAATTAGAAAAGAAGAAAAGGAAGCCTGTGAGCATCCCCGATCTGGTACCTCCTTGTAAAATAACTACGAGGAGCATGGAAAAGAAGGGAAAAACAATAGTTAGTCCTCATACATAGGAAGATCCAATCGACCTTACCTCCCCTTTTGAGGATTTACCAATCCAAGATTCCATCCCTAGTTTGACTGAGGAGCAAACCATTATTACTTTATGTGGGATGAGGGAGGAAGTCGAGGAAAGGGAGTGCATCCAGCCAGTAATGATGGAGTCAACAAAGACCTTGACAAAAGAATAAATGAAGAAAAGGATTGGGGAATTGCAAAAACAAAATCAGGAACTCTAACAGGAAGTGAAGGAATATCAACTCTTGGACAGGTATATCAAAAAGGAAAATGAGCAATTGAAAGAAACCAGCCAACAACTTCAAGATGATCATGAAGAGACCTATAACAAGCTCAAGAAGGTATTACGACTCCTACAATATGTTAGGGTCATCAAAAGGGAGCTAAAAGAAGAGGCTTCAACCATCAACATCATTGATCCACCAAAGTAAAGAACACAGTCTCAAGTTTTGAAAAATTTTGGGTTTGTTTTCAGTTGCATGAGGACATGCAATGATTTTGGCATGGGGGAATTTTGAGACCTAAAATTGACATCCCCATTACCTTATTATACTCTTCACCTATACCTTTTTGGCCTACCTAAAGCTTGAGTGAATGATAAGAACACTACCATTTGCTAGTAATAAGGTCATAAGGTAAAGTGTGGTTAATTCATGCATTTTGTGGTTGATTGAGTTAGGGAATTAAATATTTCATGTACTAATGCTTCAATTTGTCATATCTAAATCTTTGACCTCTAGATATCCAACGTTCCTGTACCAACTCAGCTATCTGGTACATGCGCACCAAGACTGTTGCTATCCAAATCCGATACCATCTATCTGTTGCTATCTGGTATCAATGGCCATGCACTATTATGATCCGGTACCAATGGCCACACACTGTTATGATCTGGTACCACCTTTTACGCACTGTCGTAATCTGGTACCATCTACCTGTTATGATCCAATACTAATATGGAAGAGCCTAATGCACTAAGTTAAGTTCCAGATATCACCTAAGCCAATTGGTGGATGTCTATTTTCTTTAGCAAAGTTATGATAAGAATAGTTTGTTGATTGCCTCATCCTCATGCACTTTGTGTCATGAGGATGAAGCTAAATATGTAACTGACTGATTGAACTTAACAACTGATTGATTTGCAAACCACTTCACCTCCTTGTGTTTCACTATTAAGACTATTAAATAGTCATGGCAAGGATGGTGGAAGTGTAGGAGAGTTAGCATATTGCCAATATGTGAAGCAACATGTGATAGCACAAAACATATTCTGAGTGAAGATTAATAGAATGTCATTTATCTCCATATTCTGATTATCTATGATTAAGTATGAGTTGAGTTGTTAATGAGAGTTTTGATTTTATGTTTTGAAATGTGAGTGAGAGTAATGTGTGTATTGAAGACAAGCCTCATGTAGACTTCAATAGCTGACCTATTGAAGCGGCAAGGGCCCACTGCCCAACAAAGGTCAGCCTCTTCGTAGATTAGCATTAGCATTTTTTTCAGTAGTATAAAACATTAAATTAGATAAATCTTTAACTCTGTTAGATAATAGCAGAACAACTTAGACTAGGATTTCCATTATACAATTACTTAGAAATATTTACTTGCTCTGTTTTCGCATATGCCTTGTTTTTTTTTCTCATGAATTTGATTTCCTTGAGTGATCATAGATGTTGGCAGCAATAGTCAAAACTATTTGGATAAGAACTAGTGAAGTTCATTGTGAACCGCAATAGAACCAACATATTGACTATCGAACTACCCATGCTATGCTTTGATGATTGATGTGTGATTCCCCTGCAGAAGTGTAGATTGCATAGTTAATTTTCTGGGTCAGATAACAGAGTTGATCTGTCAAACCAATTCCATATCATACTTGCATGTGCCATAATGGAATGGATAGCCTCTCTGTGAAAGACAACCAAAGTGCAATACAGTTTTCTATTTTGATTTGTTTCCAACATGCATAATCTAGTTTAATTCTATACTCATGACATTAGAAATTGTCTTTCTTACTGGTGTCTTGTAACTCTGTTGATTACAAATCTCGGATTGATAATTAATGAGTGCATTATTCTAAACATATAAGCATCACAACACATATCATATAAGTTACTACTAACTTTTATAATGTGCTCAGGAGAGTTAAACTCAACTCCCCTGAACACCTTCAGATAAATTGGAAGAAACTCCTCCGATACGATCAGAGGAGTTATTTGTAAGACCTTTGAGCACCCCAAGATTGGTTAAAACTCTTTTGAATACTTATCGGAGAAGTTACTAACAACTCCTCTAATATTCTCATAAGAGTTGTTAATAAATCCTTTGATATTCTCGGAGGAGTTGCTATTAACTCCTCCAATATGCTTGGAGGAGTTACTCATTTTTTCCTCTAATCTGCATTTAGAGAATTGTTTTGTTTTTCTCTGATTTCACTTTTTCAAGTTAATGCCCAAGTTTTTTCACCCTAAAATCTCAATGGGAATTGACTCCTATTTGAAATTTACAAGGAACAACAGGTCATGACTGGTTTTCATTAATTCTTATGATATTTTTGATTATTTAAACTATTTTTCAAATACCATGCTCCAAATTTGTCATGTCTACAAGTTCAAACATGTCACCACGAAAGAAAACAACAATGATTCGAGCAGGTGTGGAACCTGTTATCACTCTGTAATTTTCCCAAGGCTATAGAGGTAGTCACAGGGGAAACATCAAAACCACTTCGATTCTTGGATCTATTACTCCAAGACTCAGAGAGGGATCTCTCTGTTTGATATATATTTGTTTGAAATAGGATATTAGGCTAGCTATGCATAACATGGGTTTGTTTATGGATTTTTGAATTGTTTTGGTTGAGACATAAAAAGGACCATTGGGAAAAATGGAGTCAAGGATGAAAGACGATTAAATGAATAAATAAAAAAGACATATGTATCCAAGCAAGATAGTCATATCAGTGGATTCTTATAATTTGTAAGATGGATAGAGGAAAAGATCAGAGGTCATTTCAAATGCAGAGCAGAGCTTATCTAATTTCTGCATTCAATCTTCAGAAGAAAACATAGACATTGTCTTTAAGCTAGATCAGGGTGTCCTTTACAAATCATGAGCATACTGTTATTATAAGCAATGAGAATAGAAAAACAAAATGAAAAAATAAGGAATTATAGTTTACACCAAAGAAAACTTCACCACAGAAAATGACACAAGAATCTGGAAAATAAAGTCTTTGTATTCATTCATTACAGTCAATTAAATCCTATGAGAATTTTTACATTTTTTGGTCATCCCAATTCCAACCCTTGGTTCATCAAAAGTTTGTGGCTTTATAGCCCTTACATCAGATATCCAGATCCTAGAAAACTGGATCAAATTTACTTAAAATAGAAAGTCAACAACTAACACAAGAAAATCGGAAAGGATCCTATAAAATAGGTCAACTCCTTATCTTTGATGGTCTTCATATCCATATAATCTTCGACAGCTGCAAGAAACCTTCCTAGGTTGATGGATAAGGTAAAAGTTTCTACCTTTAGCAAAAGACAGTTTTTTCCCAAAAATAGAAAACCAATTTTATCTTCTCCTTCTTGCTAGCACCTTGAAAGCTAGAACATAAACCTAAAACTGATGCTGTTAATTATTATCCATCATTGCAAACCATCTTTGAGGCATTTAGATGAGAAAATCTTGGATATATGCAGAAATAGTGCCTCTCTGTGCTTTCAGTAGCTAAGAGAGGAAAAATATGAGCCTGTTAGCTACCAAAAGCTCTGCCTTCGATGGATAATGAACAGTTGAAATGTTCGCCTAAGCCATTAAAAGTCTTGTCTTACTGAAAAATTAACAAAATTGAAAAATACCATTTATCTTAGCTTTAAAACACTTCAGGGATGATATTCTGAAGCCTCTGCATCTTGAGAAAGTTCTAGAATGGCTGTAGAATTGTTGGTTGCCTCTGGATCATTCAAATGGATGACTGCATTTTCTAGGGTTTCAAGATCAACAGGTGCTTGAGGCTGAGGTCTTGAAGGCATGGCTTGCAACTTCAATAACCTGACCTTTTTCTTCAAATGCATAGGCACTCTCCATAGACTGTTATAGTCCTTTACGATCTTCATATTCTTTTTATTTTTCTTTACACTTTCATGTGCCAATCTTTCTAGGGTTGCACTGGTTTCTGCAAAATTCTTTGATAGAGTTTCGTATCTGGCCTTTAACACTCTCTCTAGGACTTCCTGCTGTGCTATTCTCTTTTTGAGTTTCTTAATCTTATTTGATTTGTTCTTCTTTCGTTTGCTGATAGATGTTTCACCCTTTTCAGGATTTGTGAACATTTCAGTCTCTGGTGCTTGCTCCATGGAAAATTCAATATTTTCATCAACAGGGACTTCCTCTTTTTCTGGTTCTTCATCTGAATCTGAATATGGAAAATTTAGAAATTTTGTTTCCTTTGGTGTAGTATGCTCTTGTCTTCATTAAAATCCATCTTCTTCTTTGCTTTCTTAGGCTTGGAAGATGAAGTATCTTTCTCAGAGGCCACTAGAGAGATAGCTCTCCTCTTCCTTTTCCCACTACTGGGAGTAGAGGACTTTTTTGAAGAAGATCTATTTTTATCCTCTAGTTGTAAATCAGTCTGAAACTCATTCCAAAATAAAAAGTGGCCCCAATCGTTGTTCCTTCTTTGCAATAGCTCACAAATCAAGAGCTTAATCAAACCATAATGGGATAATCTGCCTGCAACCTTTCTTGGCTTAGCCTTGACCCGATGAGCCATCTTAGTCAAGCTTTTGTGGAGGTAATAAGGTGGGTTCAAGGGGCTCCTGCCAGTAAAGTGATTCATCAATTTGAAATGATAAATCATTACCCTATTATATCTACCCTCACAGGTTATGTAATCAAGAAATGGATTTAGTAGGTGTTGTCATTTCGCCTCCAGAAAAGACATAGGAATGTTTTTCTTCCATATCAAACACTTGTTCTCTGGTTTCAAATAAGACCTAAATTAAACCTCCTTTGTAATAGTGGTCTTTAACCATTTTTATCCAGTCCTTGGCAGCTCTGTCACCTCTGCTATGAGAGTTTCATCCACCAGGAACTCATCTTTTCCAATGACTATCTTTGTGCCATCAAATGTGAGAGAAAAAGATTTTTCTACCTACTGATGAGATCTCTACACTTTTTTACAAAATACATAAGAACCTGTATCCTTGAAGAGTTGACACACCTTTGGGTGTGATTCCAGGTAACCAATATCATCAAGCTCCTTCCTCAATGTTGGTCCTCCTCTCTTCATTTGCTGGAATGCTCCTATACCTGCAAATTGAAAAATTCAGGCTTGGGAGGACATAGGCACAACACAGAATCATGGAGGTTTTTGCTCAGCTATGATAGAGGCAAGAAATGGGGAAATGCGATTAAGGTGAGCCCTGATTTTGAGGGATGTGAGAGGTTAGTTATGATTTGAAATGATAATGATTATTCGATAAAACTTGAAGGATAGGAAGTACAAAGACCACGTGATTTCGTGAAACTTAGAGTTGAAATGATCAAGTCATGATACACCGAGATCAGATCCTAATTCCTAGGATAGGTGTAAGATCCGGAGGGTTTAGGGTTAGATAGATCAAATCATAATCATAATAAATCATAAAACACCTCTTACCAAGTCATACTTGACAAACCCTCTATCTTTTCAACGACTAACTACAATCATAGCACTTCACTAAGACAAGATGACCATTTCAAATCTCCCTACGATTTTGGTGGCTAGGAGAGCCCCGAGTTTTGTGTTTAAGCCACCGAAATCTAGGGCTTTCAGTGGCTTAGAAGCCCTTTTGAAAAGGCACTTAATGAGCGAAACCTGTATTTTAAGTTTTTTGAAATAAAAACTAAATCAAATGTTTTTCAAAGTTTATTAAAAGCTTAAAGCTCTTTAAAATGAGACTTAAAAAATTTAGAAATGTTCTTTCTAATAACAACCTAACACCTAATCGAATGAAATTGACTAATTTATTTGAGGAGATAATAGGCCAGGAGATAGGGAATTTCATCACGAAACCCACAAATAAATTCTGAATCATCAGATCTCCTATCGTTATAGGTCACTAACATATGCTCCAATTGGGGATGACAACTCTTGAGGAGGTGTCAAGAATCTGAGATCTTCGGATTTCGTAAATCAATGCCTTATCTATGGGTTGATCTCTTAGCCTGTACCTTGATCTATCCTGCACCTTGGTGACTGGAAATCAGTTGATTATCCATTTTGACCTTGACTAAGTCTTTGAAGTAAAATAGAAAAAAAAAACCATATACTTGCCCGACAAGTTTATTTGCATGCGGTAAATCTGATAAAAAATGTTGATCTGATGATCTTATTTATATACATACATCCTATTCTAGCCTAAGGATGCTTGATCTTAATCGATATGAAATATTCAATATAACCAGTCAAAAATTGGATCTGAAACCTGGGCTCTTTCACTGATTTCCCCCAAACTCAGATGTAGCTTTGGTAATGATATGTGATAAGGATTTCTATCTTGATATCCTTTACATGAAACTTGATCAATCTGAAAAACCACTAAACTATTGAAAATGTATTGTAGTCTTTCCATGAAAAATTTATCCATATAGATATCTATAGGGTCCAAATAGACCTGAGTTGTTCCTTGGCATTTGGAATCAGTTCATTCCATCTCCTGACCTTGTGTTTCTTGTGAGGTCTCCAAGTCTTCAAACATTTCTAGATGTGTTTGTATTTCGTCTGATGGGTTTTTCACTGATATTTCTGCTAAACTAGATAGTGGGGCAGATTGTCTTATCATATCCATATCATAGAAATTTTTAAATTCACTAGGAGTAAATGAAACCAAATTTTGAAAACACACATCATACAAAATATCAGCTATAGGGTCATAAAATGCTTCAGATAATGGTGGCATTGGTCCTATTGGTACTTCATGGTTTACACTGTGACTTTCAACTAGAATATGACCAAGATTCCCTCTCAAAATTTGAAATGAATTAAATCACATAGGCAGTGAATCACAATGGATCATCTCATTACTTATTCCAGGATTCATGACTTCATCTGAGGTTTGATATTAAAAAAGGCTCAAGGGATGCACCTCTGGATCAGCTTCTGTATCTCCCCTATTTTCCTCAATCGATACATTAGAACATTTCTCATTCTTTCTATTCACGACCTGTTTGTAATGTTCCCTTAGCAATGAGGCAAAACAAAGGGGCAAACATTCTGCATTTCTTGGGAAATTTTCTGCTTCCTCCTCCTTGCATTCTTGTTGGGCATGCAGAATCTGATTGTCATCTGTGTAGTGTGATAACTGGGCTTCTTCTTCCCACGAAGATAATACTGTCTGCTTTGAACAATAATCTTCAATCTCAACCATATAGTCACCATTCTAAAGATCATATCTGACTATATTGTCTATGTAGGGGAGGTCATCAAACATCCACATCATCTTCATAGATTTTTCCACCACCACCTGATTTTGAACTTCCTCTCTGACTGTATTGTGAATTGAGTACATGAAGAAATCCTTCATTGGTTTAATATACTAAGGCTGGGATGCTAAGTTCTTGGGGAAATTTATTCTTGTTATTTCCAGAGTCAAAGGTACATGAGGCCTTTGGAAAACAATTTCCTCTTTCTTGCAATATTATGCAATATTTCATCCATGGTTCTGGCCAGAATGTCCAGTTTATCTTCTGGATATTTCAGCCTATCCTTTCCTTTGTTCTTTCTCAATGTTTCTATATTTGCCTTCCTGTTCAACAGGTTAACTTCCACATCAACTGCAAAATTTTTCATCTCTTTTAGGGTTGTTGTTTCTCTTTCTCTTAACTGGAATGTCATTTATGGATCAAAGGCATATGGGTAATGTAATATAGCTAAACCAGGAGGTGGTGTTACATCCAAAGGTATAGAATGATACACCTTGTTGAACCTGGTTGATAATTTTTGTACAGTCTCTCCTGGATTTCTTTTCAAGTGGTCATAATCTTCTAGGATGAGGAAAACATTTCCCATGATCACCCACCTATCTAAGAAAACTTGTATGATCTAATGAAAATTTCTTATGCTTGCAGCTAGGAGGTTTTTAAAACAATTCTTAACTTTACCTTGCAAAAACAAGGAAAACATCCTAATATAGACATCGTCATCTTCAACCTCATAAAGGTCAAGGAAATATTCAAACCTCTGGATGTGTTTTTCAGTAGTGATATTGGCATCCTCTCCGTCAAATCTAGGAAGTGTATTGTTATAATTGGAAGGGAATTCATGGAGAATAGGAGGCAATTCTAGGGGCTTGTATATGTTTGGGATCTTTTCATATATAGGAGGTAAAGAAAGGGGTTGATGGTTGACTAAAATTTCAACCATGGGAGGAGATGAAGCATGAGATTTGTGTTTTACTGGGATATCTACAGATACGGGAGTGTATACGAGGGCTATAGGTAAAGGATGAATCCTTTGGGGTTCTTTAGCTTGGTTATGATCATTATGAGCTTCAACAATTAATTCTTGAACCGGATTATAATAGGAGAGAATACAATTACAAATAAAGCCAACTATATCTTGGACACAATTTGAGTTCGAATACCTAATATTTCCAGATTGCCTTGCCATGTTTCAAGTCCTTCCTCCAGTGGATTCTTTGAGTTGGCACTGTCTAGAGCTAATTGGAGTCGCCAAGTGAATGATATCATCCTTCTTGTCTCTGGTCACTGTCCACCATCAATGATCAGATCTTGAACTTTGAAGTGTACTACTGGGGAAAGTTCCCCAGTATGGTCGCCATTTTGTTATCACTCTGTAATTTGCCCAAGGCTATGGAGGCAGTCACAAAAGAAACATCAAAACCACTTCGAGTATTGGATCTATCCCTCCAAGACTCAGAGAGAGATCTCTCTATTTGATATAGATTTGTTTGAAATAGGATATTAGGCTAGTTATGCAGAACATGGGGTTGTTTATAGATTTTTGAATTGTTTTGGTTGAGGCATAAAAAGGACCATTGGGAAAAATGGAGTCAAGGATGAAAGAGGATTAAATGAATAAATAACAAAGACATATGTATCCATTCAAGATAGTCATATCAGTGAATTCTTATAATTTGTAAGATGGATAGAGGAAAAGATCAGAGGTCATTTCAAATGCAGAATAGAGCTTATCCGAATTCTGCATTCAATCTTCAGAAGAAAAAATAGACATTGTCTTTAAGCCAGATTAGGGTGTCATTGACAAATCCTGAGCATACTCTTCTTATAAGCAATTAGAATATAAAAACAAAATGAAAAACTAAGGAATTATAGTTTACATCAGAGAAAACATCACCACAGAAAATGACACAAGAATATGGAAAATAAAGTCTTTGTATTCATTCATTACAGTCAATTAAATATCGTGATCATTTTTACATTTTTTTGTCATCCCAAGTCCAACCCTTGGTTCATCAAAAGTTTGTGGCTTTATAGCCATTACATCAGATATTCATATCCTAGAAAATTGGATCAAATTTACTTAAAATAGAAAGTCAACAACTAACACAAGAAAATATCAAAGGATCCTATAAAATAGGTCAAATCTTTATATTTGATGGTCTTCATATCCTTACAATCTTCGACAACTGCAGAAAACCTTCCAAGGTTGTTGGATAAGGAAAAAATTGCTACCTTTAGCAAAAGACAGTTTTTTTTTTCCAAAAATAGAAAACCAATTTTATCTTCTCCTTCTTGCTAGCACCTTGAAAGATAGAAGATAAACCTAAAAATGATGCCCTTAATTATTATCCATCATTACAAACCATCTTCGAGGCATCTGGATGAGAAAATTTTGGATCTGTGCAGAAATAGTGCCTCTATGCCCTGTCTGTGCTTCGGTGGCTAAGAGAGGAAAAATCCGAGCCTGTTAGCCACCGAAAGCTCTGCTTTCGATGGCTAATGAACAATTGAAAAGTTCACCTAAGCCACCGAAAGTTCTATCTTAGTGAAAAATTAACAAAATTGCAAAATACCTTTTATCTTATCTTTAAAACACTTCAGGGCTGATCTTTTGAAGCCTTTGCATCTTGAACAGGTTCTGGAATGGCTATAGAATTGTTTGTTGCCTCTGGATCATTCAAATGGATGGTTACATTTCCTAGGGTTCCAAGATCAACAGTTTCTTGAAGGCATGGCTTGCAACTTAAATAACCCAACCTTTTTCTTCAAATGCATAGCCACTCTCCATAGACTATTATAGTCGTTTACGATCTTCTTCTTATTTTTCTTTTCCTTTATACTTTCATGTGCCAATATTTCTAGGTCTACACTGGTTTCTGTGAAATTCTTTTATAGAGTTTAGTATCTGACCTTTAACACTCTCTCTAAAACTTCTTGCTATGCTATTCTCTCTTTTAGTTTCTTAATATTCTTTGATTTGTTATGCTTTCTTTTGCTACTAGACATTTCACCCTTTTCAGGATTTGTGAGCATTTCAGTCTCTTGTGCTTGCTCTATGGAAAATTCAATATTTTAATCAATAGGGACTTCCTCTTTTTCTGGTTCTTCATCTGAATCTGAATATGGCAAATTTAGAAAGTTTGTTTTCTTTGGTGCAGCCTACTCCGTGTCTTCATTAAAATCCATCTTGTTCTTTGCTTTCTTAGGCTTGGAAGATGAAGTATCTTTCTCATATGCCACTAGAGAGATATCTCTTCTCTTCCTTCCTTTTCCCACTCCTGGGAATAGAGGACTTCTTTGAAGAAGATCTCTTTTTATCCTTTGGTTGTAAATTAGTCTGAAAATCATTCCAAAATAATAAGTGGCCCCAATCCTTGTTCCTTCTCTACAATATCTCACAAATCAAGAGCTTTATCAAACCATTATGGGATAATCTACCTGCAACCTTGCTTGGTTTAGCCTTGACCTGATAAGCCATCTTAGTCAAGCTTCTGTGGAGGTAATAAGGCAGGTTCAAAGGGCTCCTGCCAGTAAAGTGATTCATCAATTTGAAATGATAAATCATTACCCTATTATATATACCCTCATAGGTTATGTAAACAAGAATTGACTTCAACAAGTGTTGCCATTTCTCCTCCAGAAAAGACATAGGAATGTCTTTCTTCCATATCAAACACTTGTGATCTGGTTTCAAATAAGACCTAAATTCAACCTCCTTTGTAACAGTGGTCTTGAACCAGTTTTCTCCAATCCTTGGCAGCTCTGTCACCTCTGCTATGAGATTTTGATCCACCAGCAACTCATATTTTCCAATGACTTCCTTTCTGCCATTAAATGTGAGAGAAAAATATTCTTCCACCTGCAGATGAGAGCTATGCATTTTTTTACGAAATTCGTAACAACCCGCATCCTTGAAGAGATGACACACCTATGGATGTGATTCTAGGTAACCAATATCATCAAGCTCCTTCCTCAACACTGTTCCTCCTCTCTTCATTTGATGGAATGCTCTTGTACCTGCAAATTGAAAAATTTGGGCTTGGGATGAGATAAACACAACGCAGAATCAGGGAGGTTTGTGCTCAGCTATGACATAGGTGAGAAATGGGGAAATGAGATTAAGGCAAGCCATGATTTTGAGGGATGTGAGAGGGTAATTAGGATTTGAAATGATAATGATTATTTGATAAACCTTGAAGGATAGGAAGTACAAAGACCACCTGATTTCGTGAAACTTAGAGTTGAAATGATCAAGCCAGGATACATCGAGATCAGATCCTAATTCCTAGGACAGGTGTAAGATCAGGAGGGTTTAGGGTTATATAGATCAAATCATAATCATAATAACTCATAAAACACCTCTTACCAAGTCATACTCGATATCTCCTCTATCTTTTTGGCGACCAAATACAATCATAACACTTCACTAAGACGAGCTGACCATTTCAAATCTCCCTACGATTTTGGTGGCTAGGAGAGCCTCGAGTTTCACGTTTAAGCCACTGAAAGCTAAGGATGTCGGTGGCTTAGAATCCCTTTTGAAAAGGCACTTCGCCACCGAAGCCTGTATTTTAATTTTTTTGAAATAAAAACTAAATAAAATGTTTTTCAAAGTTTATTACAAGCTTAAAGATCTATAAAATGAGCCTTAAAAAATTTAGAAATGTTCTTTCTAATAGCAACCTAACACCTAATCAAATGAATTTGACTAATTTATTTGAGGAGATAATAGGCCAGCAAACTGGGAATTTCATCATGAAACCCACAAATAAATTATGAATCATCAAATCTCTTATCATTATAGGTCACTAACAAAACCATTTGGAAGCTCCCAACAGACACTAGAGAGGAAACGTATTAGGACCGTATACGATGATACTATTGGACACACTAACTACACTGAGAGGGGGGGTGAACATTGGAGGACTCTTTTTCAAAACTTCCCTTTCACAAAACTCATTAGTTAGCAATCACTATTTACTCATTACTTATTGCTGACATTTATAACTAGTTAAATGTGAACATACATCAAAAACATATATCAACAACATTTCATCAATAAATCATCACCATGAGGAACACAAAGAACACAAGATGTATGTACAATTTTCTTTTGATTACATAATACAATCCTTGGGTTTATCAACAACAACTGAATAGAGTACAAATATACAAGAGAACTATCTCTATAATGCAAGACTCAACTTACACCCTCGACACCAACTGAGATGAGGCAAAAATCCTCAACAGATATCAATCTGTCAATAGGTATGCGACCTATCGGTAGTGCAACAAAAACCACTACCACATCAAAACAACCATACCAAGAATGCCTTATTCATTCAATACACAACAAGTAAGAGTATCCATCAAGATAACTATGTAACCATACCATATTTTCTATGGAATATCTGAGCCCATAGAATGCAGATTTGAAACCTGCTTCACTCTTCAAGAGCCTGTCATCAGCTCACACACAAGTCTTCATGAATTCATCTACTTTATGTGCCTTATCCTCATTTTTCTCACATATCTATGTGCCCTGGCTCACTGTAGCCCGCGTATACCTCATAAAATAGGGTTTCTGAACTTTCAATACTTTTGTCGTCATGATCTCAGACTTGCCAAAACTTTGATGCATCCATGAGATCCTCCAGATCTCCTCTCTCTCAGAATAGATCTTCAACACATGCTCGAGAGATGCACAAGAGATTCCCTTCCACAAGATACCCTTGCCTCTTATTTATACTCTCCAAGTAGCTTCCTTAGAAGCATCTTCTAGGTCACTAAACTCACTTCTAGGTCAATTAACCCATCTCTAGGTCACTTAACCTATTTCTAGGTCACTTAACCTATTTTCCTCATTTTTAGGGTTAACTGCTTTCCATAATTATAAAGTTCTCCATTTCCTTATCATTTAAATATTCCTCCTTGACTTTGTCACCTCACTTTATAATCTTCTTTGATTTTGTCACTTCACTTTATTATTTAAATAATCTTCCTTGACTTTATCACTTTTCTTTACCATTTAAATAATAATTTATTATTTTCAAGCACTTTGACTTCTTTAACCTCTTGGGGCTTCAAGCCTACATATGAGGGGCCTTCGTATTCATAGGGACATAACTCTCAAACCATGAGGAGTTATGTGACATTACACATACCACCAGAAATGGCATGACAAGCATTATCCATCTAGAATAGTTTCACTAACAAATTCATTGATCTTAATCTCATTATTCCACATATAAGCATGGGTTCCCTTAACCATACTTTAAGGATAACTCAACTGCAAAGTGTCTTCCCATGAGGGATTTCACCATAAGGGGACCACTCTGGAGTTCATCCATAGGTACTACTCATCAACCATGATAAGACAATAATCGGTCATCTTTACATCAAACCAACTATGCATCATATATCAAAGAAACCACATCGATCCATCTTCATCTTTGCATCATGTATCAATGACAACTCATTGATCCATGTTCATCTATGCATCATGTCAATGAAAAATCATTGATCCATATTAATCTTTTCATCATGTATCAATGACAACTCATTGATCCATCTGCATCTATGAATCATCATATGACTATGATTCCACTTGACATCAATCCATTCTCATCAAGGACAATACATATTACATTAGTATTCTATGATAAGACATCAATCAATCAATCAATCAATCCTTTGGTATCACTCAATCCATTGATATCAATCAATCAATTGACATCAATAAATCAAATCCATTTGGAATCAATGACAACATGATCCAACAATCTCCTCCTTTGGCATTGATGGCAATACCAACATTGATGTCAACACCAATCATTGATTTCAACATGTATACAAGGCATTGATCTACATCAATATTCATCAACCACATCAATGTGACTATCTCTCCCCCTTTGAAATCAATGGCAAAGGGTCATTCTCCCCTTGGGCTGCTCCCCCTGCCTAAATTCCTTTGATATTCCTCTGAATAATCTCTCCCTCTTTTTGAACAAGGGATGCCACTCTGATGTAATGCTAAAGATACATAGATCATGCTCCCTTGTGATCATTTATCCCCCTGGAATTATGCCTCTATTCTCTTTCTCCAAATATAGGGCTCTTTCCTCCTAGAATCATGGGAAGAAGAATGAATCCCCCTATGGGTATGTCTCCCCCTATCTTCTCTGCAATATGAACAATAGACTACCACTGCAATATGCTTATGTTGCAAATTCCACTGCTCAAATGGATCATAGAATAATCTCTCTTTCTATGATGATCCTTGGACCTATCCATGCATCAAAACTCGTGCCATACCATGAAACAAAAGATATGTCAACAAGAGAATCATGAACAAGTACATAATGTACCAAATTGTGTGCACACCATGCACAACACCCATGTACATCAACAACATCCAATGTGCCATAAGATATCATCAATGGAATGTATCAACCATATGCTAAAAACATGTTCCAATGGTGTACCAATCATATGCCTCTACCAACATGCCAACCATGTGCATCTACCAATATGCCAATTATGTGTCATATCACTTCATGATATGTTTCCACCATGAACAAAGTATCATAATCATGTATCTCATGTATTAAAGTATATGCTAATAAAGTAATGCCAATGATGTACTTTTATCCAAGTACTCATCATACAAACATATACCATCTGTGAGTGTACCAAACATCTACATCAACATGTGTCACTACTTGTACCAAGCAAGTATGTCAACCATGCTTCAATACCACAACAAAATGAATCCTCATGCATCTATGCAAAGTCCACCACAAAACATGTGCCAATTAACTACTAGTAGGTGCCTCTATGAATGTACTATAAGAGTACCCATCATGCATCAACTATAGATCAAGAAAATCAATTATGTACAACATGATCACCTAATTAAATCACCAACTACATGTCCCAATATGTATTCCAACCATATGCCAAATGCATGTACCTAAATATCCAACAAAATGGTTTCCAATGATACATCATAAGACATATCAATGAAACTCAAATATGTATCAGCTATACACACCAACAGATCAACCTCAACCTCCAATCACTACAATAAATATATTGGGCATCCAACATGTACTAGAAGTGTGCTTCAATAGATCAATGACATCTCTAGCTAGCATCATCATGATATATCTCATAACAAAAGTGCCATAACTTCACTGTCATGACCAACATTGTTCTTCAATGGAAAAATGTCTCAATCTATACTCATGGGTTAGTGCCATGCATCCAAGATATCCTTTCATTTTATATCATCACTTTACATAATCCAATATGTAAATATGAAAACCCGCATCAAAAAATGTCAGAACCTGCAACACAGAGTTATACCATCACATCAAGTTGCAACCCATGTGCATAGCCTTTTTCCCAAGGCTTTACCACATATACACAGCCTGTTGCACAGGCAACTTGTGTATGTATGTGACCTATTCAAGGTCATCCTGTGTATGTATGAGATTGTTACCACTGTCACCCACATATGCTTCAGTAGATGACACACTTGAGCTTCCCTTAAGGCTTCCATTCTTCTATGGTTGTTCAGTCTTCTTCACCCACTTCTGAAGGTGTCCCTGCTTCTCATAAATTGAGCTCTGAGATTCCATATTTTCAAATATGTCTCTCTTCCTTACTTCATTCCTTCTTCTAGTCATGGTATATGAAGTTCTCATCATGGAATTTCTTCTCGTGTTCCAACAATCCTGGGAATGGTGGCCAAATCCTCTACTACTGTAGCATCTCATGCTGTGATAGTGAAAAGAAATGTGGCCTACTTGATCACATCCACAACACCTTATGATATTATGATATTTTTACAGAGAAATCCCCTTGCAAACAAGTGGATTCCCTCTTGGGCTTTAGACTCCTAAGACTAAGACAAAAAGGGTGCTAACTTTGGTCACTGACTGATCCAGATTATTTTCGGCACGAAATGAGAGCGGAGATATAATAAAGAAATGCACAGAGATATCGCGTATATCCAGTAATATAACAGAAATATATCATAGATGCAACAATAAAAATAGAAATACAATAATACACGATTTCTATTAATGAAAGAAATGTACAGAGACTGTAAAAATACAGAGTGAAAGACTCGCTAGAATGGTGGCAGCTTATCTCTGAGAAGAGATGTGAC
>JZKD02S1649851.1:51138-67801 GCA_000966675.3 Picea glauca
CATATATTGTGCATGGTGTATTGTGGTGTATTGGTGTAACTCTTATACTATTGTTCATTTCTTATTGGATATAATTGAATGGTTTAAGTATAAGTTTAAAAGGTTTTTAAATTGTGCTTGATACTGATTCACCCCCCTCTCAGTATCAACACTTATGCCTTGGTGCAAGCTCCCACACATAATCGTGGGTATACCCTCCAAGGATCCCAAGTGAGTTTTTCCAACGTCGATTCCAGGTACTATGAATAATTTCCCCTCCATAGTCACCTTGTGTAAATACCCTGAAAAGATAGGCCACTAAGGTTACCAACTACAACAGTGATGCCTGGGGAAATAGTCGACAGTCTGATCCACACACAAGGGTAGGGTATCTAGCCCAAAATGAACTTGAAAGGCTTCCAATCATATTTTGGGTATACCTTCAAGCGACCCCCATAATACGTGAAATCTCTACACCAATACCAACAAAGCGGGGTGAGTAACTCTACCAATCTTAATGCGACCTTAGGTTTGACCCTTGTTTGAGAAGGGCTTCCCAAGACAAAATGTAGCAATTGGATTTCACCACTCCCTAACAAAAGATTCTATGTTTGTTTGCATCTTTGGAAAGTTATCTTTCACACCTATTCCAGAGCCCTACAACTTATTCGATGTAGGTTTGCTACCAAAAAATATAAAAATGTCTAATCAATTTTTAGTTTAGCGCTTTATTTTTAAGGCTGTTGTTTCTCAAAAGGAAAATAGCATGGAAAATATTGTGTTTTGACCAACTCGATAGTTTTGCAAAGAGATGAATATGAAATCTTTTCATTTCGATGAAATCTATGCTACGAGAAGGAGAAATCATTCATAATTACGGATGCACAATGTCCCAAAAACATCAAGAACCATGCAATTTCGCTACTTCAATGCAAGCTAGTTTCACTACCCAAAAGAAAAAAATGAATTTATCTTCTTTGTTTGATTTTGACGTATACAAAAATTAAATTCAAAACCTTCAATGCTCCACTACTTTCAATCAGGAGAAAGAGTCCTATGCAGATGCAAAAGACAGGAAGCAAAAGGGCTACAAACAAAGCATACAAAGACAATGAGGTATGAAAGAAACAAGTAGAAACTTGTTCTAACAAGAAATAACACCATCAGGGATTTTAAAACCAATCAATAATTCAATGAATACAATAAAATGCAGAGAAGAATCCAAGAAATGATAGGGAGAAAGAGAAATCACTCAAAACTGTCATGTCAAAAAAGAAGCTAGAAAAGGTAATTTCACATTTTTGAAAAAGGGTTCAAGCTCAAAGAAAGACAATACAGAGTGATAAGAATAAAAACCCATAAAAAAAAATCCAAACAACTTTACAAACCAACCACGGACTCTAGGTAAAGATATCTGCAAAAAAGGCTGCAAAAGACTGAGCAGAAGAAGGAAAAAACTCTCAAAAAAGAGACTAGCGCTCCCCCGGAAGGGTGCACAGAGTGTTGCAATTCTCTCTAAGAAACTATAGGGGAGTATTGGCACTCTGGTATGGCTCACAGAGGGGCGTTGGTCCTCCCAAAAACTCCAAAAAAGAGACAAAAACCATGCAAGCATTCACCCAGAATGCATGAAAATTGGTGAAATTACTAGTGAAGGTAGGAGAAGGCTAATGGATGATGAATAAATAGTAAAAGTGACCAGAAAGGTGGGAAAAGGTTGGGGAAAAAATAAATGAAAGAAAAATATGAGTCCATCCCCAGTGGAGTCTCCAATTTTTGTTACAGAGAAATCCCCCTATGGACAAGTGGATTCCCTCTTGGGCTCTAGACTCCTAAGACCAAGACAGAAAGGGTGCCAATGTTGGTCATTGACATCCTTTTAAATATAGCTAAAATAATGTAGAGAGAAGCGGAAGAAAGGTGTACCTCGATAAGTCCTGATCCCCAATCTCCTCGATAAGTCCTACAAAACAAAGAAAGACAGAACAACCTTCCTATTCTACTAAGATTAGATTAAAGCCAGATCTATCTAATAGAGACAAGTTCATGTAGAATAAACAAAACCTTGAAAGAAACAGACCAAGAACATATGTATATTAATGAAAACAAAGCAAAGTGCTTACAACCATAGATGTAGATGCAACATCTTTACCAAGCTCTCTTTGTCCAACCCTTTGCTCAAATAATCCACACAAAGTGATGATGATTCCATGATAAATCTCCTTTATGAGATCATAAGTTTGATTCCTTCAATGTCTCCCCTTCCTTATGAGATCATAATTTAGGTTCTTCTCAATTTATCCATTTGATGTTACCATGAGAAGGCCTCCTTATATAATCTTGGAGAGACCCAACCACCTTAGATATTCTTGGGATAGGTTGAGGATGTTTCACCTTCAGTTGTGGATCCCCCCTAAGATCCAACCGTGACCTCAAATTCGAATTCAACTGATTTCCAAGGTGAAGGGGATTTTTCCTTGATGTTCCTCAACAACCCAAAATTTTCTCAAACAGGCCAGCGCTCCCCCAAAAGGGTGCACAGAGTGTTGCAACGCTCCCCCAAAGGAGGGTGGGGAGCGCTAGCACTCCTTGAAAATGGGTAGGGGAGTGTTGCCCAAAATTCCTTCAAAAAATCCCAATTCTCCCTTAGAATGGTTTCTTGAGTGTTGCAACACTCCCCCAAAGAGGGGTAGGGAGCGTTGGCACTCCTTGATAGTTGGTAAGGGATCGTTTCCCTTCAAAAATCATTTTTAAGTGGTTTTCTTCATGGAAAAATATTTGTACTCTTTGTCATGTGATTTATCCTTCTTAAACCAGTCTTTGAAGGTGTCTTAAGTGTCCCTGTGATGTTGTTAGAGACACGACATAGGAAATATGACAGTATGATTTTTTGTTTGATAAAACAGGTATTCCAAAAGAGGACGAACACCTTCAGTAACCACTCACATAACTAGATCAAATATCAACACACCAATGTTTTCAAGTGGTAAAACCCCTACGGGGAAACATCCAAGGCCCCAGCCAACGCGGCCACTTGGAGCAGTTTATTAATGCAAAGAAAAAGATTACAGAGAGATTTTACAAGAGAGTTTCTCACAATCAATCATCGACAAATGACCCTCCATGCTCTTTAGATAGAGATCATGGACCAATCAGGTGTTAAGCCACAAATCAATGGCCGTTAAGATCGAGGAGAGTATGAACCGTCAGATCTCTCTATGTCGGGAACATATCACGACCGTCATATTTCCTAACTACAAACGCATACTAATGCATACTAAAGAAACACACTTATACCTAATGACATATTAGACCAAGTAGATATTAACTAACTCCTAAGTGTCTAAATATCCTAACATCCCCCCTTAAGAACAACTTGGGATAGGATTGAAGGATTTACAATAGTGATACAATAGGAGAAGGAAGGAGGCATTAGAGCCTATCCCCTCTTAATGACAACTTTCTAAACTTCTAACATAGATCAAAGTTTGGAAAACTTTGCTTCTATAAGAGACTTTGTGAAAATGTCTACAACTTGATCTTCTGTAGGGAAAATGAGCACTTCAATAACTTGATCATGAATTAGCTTTCTGATGAAGTACATGTGTAGCTCGATGTGTTTGCTATGTTGATTTTGAATTGGGTCTTTGGCGAGCTTGATGGCACTCTGATTGTCACACCAAAGGCTGGTCAGATGTTGGTGTTGGAATCCAAAATCTGAAAGGATTTGTCGAAGCCACATGGCTTCCTGACTTGCATTTACCGTTGCTCGATATTCTTCTTCTACTAAAGAAAGTACAATAGCCTGTTGTTTCTTACAAGCCCAAGTGACAGGTCCTGAACCAAGGCTAAAAACATAACCTACAGTAGATTTCCGATCATCAGGGTCACCGAGCCAATCTGAATTAGTGAAACCAACCAATAAAGGAGTCCCCCCTGAAATGTAATGTATCACGAACTGAACTGTACCACGAACATAGAGAAGCATCCTTTTAGCTGCTTTCCAATGGATTTCATGGGGTGTTTTCATATATCGGGCAATAATACCAACAACAAAGGAAATATCAGGATGGGTATGAGTCAAGTATAAGAGGCTAACAACTAACTGATGGTACAGGGTGGTATCAACTTCAGAAGAAGTATAGGTGGCAGAAATCTTGAATCCAGAATGGAAGGGAGAAGGGGTTGGTTTACAATCGTCCATGTGAAAGCAATGAAGAAGGTCACAAGCATACTTAGACTCGGAAAAAAAAAATCCTTCATTGGTTTGCAAAACTTGGAGGCCAAGGAAATAGTGCAAAAAACCTAAGTCTATCATTTCAAATTTCTTCTTAAGGATGGTTTTCACATGGTTTAAAAGCTTTGAGTCACTACCAGTAATGATAAGGTCATCAACATAAAGGACAAGGATTATGATATGGATTCCTACTTTCTTGGTATAGACATTAGGATCAGAATGGTATTTAGAGAATCTAGTGGCAATAAGAAAGCTATCCATTTTGGCATACCAAGCTCGGGGAGCTTACTTGAGACCATAAAGAGATTTCTTGAGGTGACAAACAAGGCTAGAGTCATTCTAGACATAGCCAGGAGGTTGTTCCATGTAGATTTCCTCTTGCAAATCTCCATGCAAGAAGGTGGATTTAACATCCATCTGATGGACCTCCCATTTACGTGAGGCAACAAGCGCAAGAACAAGGCAGATGGAATTCATTTTTTCTACAGGGGAAAAGGTTTCATTATAGTCAATTCCTTCAACTTGGGAAAATCCTTTGGCAACTAACCTAGACTTGTGTCTTTCAACACTTCCATTTGATGCATACTTAGTTCTATAGACCCATTTGCATATAACAAGTTTTCTTCCTTTTGGAAGAGGTACAAGATCCCAAGTATCATTTTCCATTAAATAACGATACTCTTCATTCATTGTTGTATCCCAATATGGATGACCTGAAGCTTCTGCAAATGTCTCTAGATCATGAGTTTCTGAAACTTGAGCCAAAAGAGAAGAGGCTCGCTGGAAATTTGAACTTGTCCGATGCTGATCTGAAGGATCACTGACAAGATCACCAGCTGCTTCTTATGTTGAACGGACCCATCTAGGAAGCGATGGAGCTGGTACTGGTTCAGGTTCAAAGTACTCATTTGGAGGAGGGTGAGAAGGTAGAGGTGGATTTTCATCCTCACTGTCATCATCTAAAGAAGAAACCAGATCATAAGAAGGCACAAACGCTGAAGATGGCTCACAGGCCGAAGAAGGCACAATCGTCGAAGATGGCTCGCAGGAATGTGAGACCAGGAATGATGCAATGCTTTCCTTTTCTTATCAGGAATGTGAGCCCATGCTATACTTCCAAATACACGGAAGTGACTTACATCTGGTTTAATTTTAGTCCAAGATTCTTCCGGTGTTATATTTTTAAGAGCCTTTGTGGGAGTGTGATTTACTATGTAATTTGCACAGTTGATGGTTTCCGCCCAATACTTTAGAATTAATCCCTTAGATTGGATCACGCAATTATCCATTTCTTTTAATGTGCAGTTCTTTCTCTCAGCAACACCATTTTGTTGTGGTGTATATGGAATAGTGTGTTGCATTTGGATTCCCTGTGTAGTGCAATAGCTTGTAAAATTATTGTTCACATATTCGCCTCCATTATCTATTCTTAACCTTTGAATTTGATGTCCATATTTCTTTTCTACAAGGGCCTTGTAGGCCAAAAACTTGTCAAAAACTTCACTCTTGCGTTTTAAGAAATAAACCCAAGTACGTCTGGAAAAGTCATCAATGAAAGTTAAGAAATACTTGCACCCAGAAAAAGAAGGAGAAGAAATTGGACCACACAAATCATTGTGAACAAGCTGCAAAGGATCCGAGGCGTGCCAAGAGGCACATTTGTCAAAATTGTCCCGATGATTTTTTCCGAGAACACAACCGGCACAAACACCATCTCTGCATGAAACAAGAGGAAGACCAGTCACCATCTATTGATTACATAGTTTTTGCAATGAGCGATAGTTTAGATGACCAAACCGCTCATGCCAAAGTTTGCTCAAGTCATCGCTATGAGCAACAAAAACTGATGAAAAATCCRATGACCCAAAGTTGTCAAACTTGTACAACCTGGTAATATCATTAGCAATTCCAGTTGCAAGAACATGCTTAGGATCTTTTATATCCTTGATTACAACTTGGTGAGGTGAAAAAAGGACGGTTTTACCTTCACCTGAATGAGTGATTTGATATACTGATAGAAGGTTACAAGAAAGATTTGGAACACATAATACATCATTGAAATGACCATTTTCTACTTGAAATGTTCCAAATCCTACAACACTAAGATATCTATCATCACCAACAAATATTTTCTTGGTGTTACATTCATTTAGAACAGAAAATATGTCTTTATCCTTAGCCATATGATAAGAAGCTCCAGAATCAATAATCCACTCATTAGAAGAAGAAGTAGTAGTAGAAGGTGTATTGAAGGAAAAACCAGAAGCAGAAAGTGCATGTCCATGAGAAGAAGAAGAAGAAGAAGAATCAATATTGATTTTGTGCTTCTTCATAGTTGCTTCTAAGGCTGCCATCTTCTTGAAACATTTGGACTCATCATGACCATCTTTATCACAAAAGTTGCAATGTATGTTATTATTCTTACTTTTATATTTTTCTCCTTTGTCACCATTAGGAGTTGAAGTTGTCTGAGCGGGTTTGGGACCCTTAGGTTGTTTTTTGTTGTAGCGATGATGTTGCTTCTTGGGATACTTGGGTTTATCTTTATACTGGGAAACTAAGGCTTTGTTGGAGGTACCTACAGTGTTGATCACTCCAAGTTGTACTATCTTATCTTCCTCTCTAATCAAAGAAGAACAAAAGGACTCAACAATGGGTTTTACATAAGCTTTCCCTAGAGCCTCTTTCATGGCATAAAAGGTAGATACAAACATAGAATATGCACTACCTAGCATAGAAAGAATAAGAATAAGATGGAAATTATGATTATTCCATGTTCTTCTTCATTCCTATTATCCCACTTGGCTTTCTTATCATCATCAATGGGTGTTGTTTCCTTCCCCAAGGTAATCTGGTACAGGCCTTTACTTCTTAATAAATCTTCCATATGGGATTTCCATTGGAAGTAGTTGATGGTAAGCAAGACATTACTTGTAGAATCCATATTAAATATGCAGATAATGTGGATTTAAAAACTGAAACTAATGATGTGGATGGAAATATCTCGAAAAATTATGTTGTTTTAAAAAAAATGACACTGAAAATGGACTTCCGATGTGAGAGTTATGCCCTTTAAAAAAAGAGGCATAAACGGTAACCAAATAACCACGTGATAGTGTAAGCTACCTTATGAAGTGACCCACTTTTATAAAGAGAAGTGGGGATCACTTTTACAATGAAGCTACCTTATAACATAAAAGTTGCAAGAAAAATAAATAACTCTAAAATAAAATATAAAGCTACTTATAGTGATTCACTTTTATACTTGAAGTGAAATGCACTTTACAATTTTTAGCATGAACTTTTTCAAAAAAGTAACAAAAGAGAGACTTGAACTCAAGACCTCTTACTTAATAAGGCAAGTTTTAACCAAATGGTCTGGAAAAACATATTGTAATATTTAGAAGGAGGATTGGGGTTTTCGTCGTTGTTGTTGTTTATGATGATGATGATGATGGCCTTGGAGAGCATGCTAAAAAAAACCTCTTTTCACACAAGAAAAAAATTTCGCTTCTCGATGACAAGGGTTAGATCTCGATTAGCTTACCCGGAAGATGCACCTTTTCCTATCTATTTATGATTTGTCGAGATCGCACAAGGCACAGGGAAAAGAGAATATGAATATCTAAAAAAGTAGCAACCCGAAAATAAAAAATACGAACCGAAATAAAATCAAAATAAAACTTTTCATAAATTTAAAAAATGTGAATTCAGGCTTTATACCTTCGGATCTGACTGTAATGGCCATATTTTGGGCAAACATAAACCTTTTCGAGTGAAACAAAAAGTGTTTTTGAATGAAACGAGTGCTCCAGATGCAATGGAACAATGCTCTCATCCTAGAAATGTACTACAATGCTAGAAAATAGAGATGAGGCAACTCAGCTTCATGATCTCGATCTACAATGGGTCTTCAAACAGGATATGATACCATGTTCAACAACACAGATATTCCAATAGAGGATGAACACCTTTAGTAACCACTCACATAACCAGATCAAAGATCAACACACCGATATTTTCACATGGTAAAATCCCTATGGGGAAACCTCCATGTCCCCAGCCAACGCGGCCACTTGGAGCAGTTTATTAATGAAAAGAAAAAGATTATAGAGAGATTTTACAAGAGAGTTTCTCACAATCGATCATCAGCAAATGACCCTCCATTCTCTTTAAATAGAGATCACGGACCAATTAGGTGTTAATCCATAGATCAATGGCCATTAAGATCGAGGAGAGTATGAACCGTTGGATCACTCTATGTCGGGAACATATCGTGACCGTCGGATTTACTAACTACAAATGCATACTAATGCATACTAAAGAAACACACTAAGAAACACACTTTTACCTAATGACATATCAGACCAAGTAGATCTTAACTAACTCCTAAGTGTCTAAATATCCTAACATGTTTGTGACACTTGTGACACTTTTGGTCAAGATGCGACACTTGCAACACTTGTAATGACGACAATAGGTCATCATTGAAGTGAGTAATTTTGATGTGTAATAGAGATCTTCCATTATTTATCCTTGCATAAGATCTTCATTCCAAAGCTTTGTGACCATATTCATTACATGAATAACATTGACCATGAAAAACACTTTCATACCTTTTCTTTGGTGTCCATCTTCTTTGAGGTGTAAGGATGGATTCTTGATGTTTTTCTTGCTTTGTTATTTTGAAACTTTCCTTCCCTTCTATAGGTGGTTGACTCACAACATTATTTTCATCCTTTACCTCATGCTTCTTTGAGGTGCTTTCTTCAGCATGTGTAGATTCTCTCTCATGTCCAAGACTTGATTTATCATTTGGTGATATTTGAATTTCCAAGATCTCACTCAAGATTTGTGAGCTATTCAAGAATTTGTTTGAATTATCTACTTTCTTTCTAAGATCAAAAACTTCAGCGTCTAACTTATGACATGAATCTTCCTTTTCATTTATTTGATACTTCAATAGTTCCTCTACCCTTTTGGCTTCTTAAATTTGGGTCTTGTGATGGACAATAATTTCAATACTTTTGCTAATTTCATCATTTACCTTCTTATCTTCTTTTTCATTCTTTATTCTTGTGATCTCTTCTTCCTTTTCTTCTAATTGAGTCTTATTACTCATTTCTTGTTCTTTGAGTATTTCCTTTAACTTCAAGATGTTCCTTTGACTCTTCTTAAGAAACTTTTTAGTGTTATCCAAAAGATCGTTATAGTCTATATAATAATGTTCATTGTTGTATTCATATAGACTCTCTACAAATTTCTTTTGAAGTTCTGATAGTTCATCTTCTATTATTTCCATAGGATAACTATCATCAAACTCTACACAAACTATTTCTAGATTTTCTTCTTCACTTGTAGAGAAATATTCAATATAATCACATTTTGAATTATTGTAATCAAGGGTCTTTGAATATTATTTACCTTCATTTGAAATATCTTCAAGATATTCCTTTTTGCCAACATCATCACATGATTCTTTGCCTTCATTTGAAATGTCTTCAAGATCTTCCTTTTTGTCAACATCATCACATGATTATTTTCCTTCATTTGAAATGTCTTCAGGATCTTCCCTTTTGTCAACATCATCACATGATTCTTTTCCTTCATTTGAAATGTCTTCAAGATCTTCCCTTTTGTCAAAATCATCACATTTAGAAATAATGCAATCAATAGTTTTTGGAGATTCATTACCTTTTATGATCTTGATGGAGTGGTCTTCAATATTTTCCTTCTTGTTTTGATATGTCTCCTCTAGATTTAGCCATATATCCTTGGTGGAAGTGCATTGTCCTATGATATCTTTGATATGGCTTGAGAGTCCACTAAGAATGGTATAGAGAGCCAATACATCATTCTTATTTCATTCCCTTTGAGCTGAAAACTTTGACTTGTTCTTTAAGGAAACTGATCCACCAATGGATGCCTTCCAAATACTTGCTCCCATCTCTTTCAAATGAACTCTCATTTATATTATCCAAGTAGAATAGTTTTCCTCATCAAGGATTGGAACTTCATCATACATTTGTGTGTCTATGGATATCCTCCAATCTTGTTAAGGATTATAGTGAAGGCCTGCTCTGATACCAATTGTTGGACACACCGACTACATTGAGAGTGGGGGGGTGAACAATTTATGACTCTTTTTCAAAACTTCCCTTTCACAAAATTCATTAGTTAGAAATCACCATTTACTCATTACTTGTTTTTTTCATTTATAACTAGTTACATGTGAACACACATCAACAACATATATCAAAAACATTTCATCAATAAATCATCACCACAAGGAACACAAATAAAACAAGATGTATGTACAATTTTCTTTTTATTACAGACTACAATCCTTGGGTTTATCAGAAACAACTGAATAGAGTACAACTCTACAAGAGAACCAACTCTATAATACAAGACTCAAATTACACCCTCAGCACCAACTGAGATGAGGCAACAATCCTCAATATGTATCAATATGTCAATAGGTATGTGACTTGTCGGTAGTGAAACACACATATATACACCCCCTACCATTAGTACAACTCATGTATGTACGCAACCAGTCTGTACTATAGCCTGCGTATTACTTATGAGCAACTAGGGTTTTCTTTTCATCATACACTCAGATCTTTTGCAACCTTCAATAATATTCACTTCTATCTTTCACTGTCCAATCTTACCCATAACCAATCACAACACATCCAAGATCTCCAACAACTTACTCATGCTCCTCGACCATAGAATATAAATTCTACTCAATCATGTATAAGAAATCATCATATTATGGCAATCATATCAGTACTGAATCATAAGAGTGTTTCTCACTCTATCAGCCAACACAAACCACATCACAACATCCATACCAACAATGCCTTGAGAATTCACTACACAACAAGCAAGAGTATCCATCAAGATAACTATGTAACCATATCATATTTTCTACGATAGGTCTGAGCCCATAGAATGGAGATATGAAACCTACTTCAGTCTTCAAGAGCCTGTTATCATCTCACACACAAGTCTTCATGACGTCATCCATTGTATGTTCCCTGTCCTCATTCAACCTGCGTATGTACGCGCCCTGGCTCACTACATCCCGCATATACTTTAGAAACTAGGGTTTTTGAAATTACGAGAGTTTTTTCGTCATGATCTTATACTTGCTAAAACTTTGATGCATCCATTAGATCCTTTAGATCTCCTCTCTCTTAGAATAGATCTTCAACACATGCTCAAGAGATGCACAAGATATGCTCTTCCACAAGAGACCCTTTCCTCTTATTTATACTCTCCAATTAGCTTCCTTAGAAGCATCTTCTAGGTCACTTAACTCACTTCTAGGTCACTTAAGCCATTTCTAGGTCACTTAACCTATTTTTAGGTCAGTTAACCTATTTTCCACATTTTTAGGGTTAGGCACTTTCCATAATTAGAAAGTTATCCATTTCTTTATCATTTAAATATTCCTCCTTGACTTTGTCACCTCACTTTATAATGTTCTCTTATTTTTTCACTTCACTTTATTATTTAAATAATCCTCCTTGACTTTGTCACTTTTCTTTACCATTTAAATAATAATTTCTTCTTTTCAAGCACTTTGACATCTTTTACCTCTTGGGGCTTCAAGCCTACATATGAGGGTCCTTCATCTTTGTAGAGACATAACTCATGAGGAGTTACATGAAATTCCACATACCACCGGAAATGGCATGACAAGCACTATCCATCTAGAATAGTTTCACTAACAAATTAGTTGATCTTCATCTCATTATTCCACATATAAGAATGGGTTCTCTTAACCATACTTTAAGGATAACTCAACCTAAAAGCATCTTCCTGTAAGGGATTTCACTATAAGGGGACCACTTTGGAGTTCATCCATTTGTACTCCTCATCAACCATGATAAGACAATAATGAGTCATATTTACATCAAACCAACTATGCATCATATATCAAAGAAACCACATCAATCCATCTTCATCTTTGCATCTTGTATCAATGAAAACTCATTGATCCATCTTAATCTATGCATCATGTCAATGACAACTCATTGATCAATCTTCATCTTTGTATCATGTATCAATGAAAACTCATTAATCCATATTCATCTATGCATCATCATATGAATATGATTCCACTTGACATCAATCCATTCTCAACAAGGATAATACATATTACATTAGTATGTTATGATAAGACATCAATCAATCAATCAATCAATCCTTTGGCATCACTCAATCCCTTGAAATCAATCAATCACTTGACATCAATCAATCAAATCGATTTGGCATCAATGACAAAATGATCCAACATATACATTAGGACTTCTAGACAAATAACGAGATACTTTGAAATAGGGGGAAGTCTATTACATGTTCGAGAAATAAAAATTATCTACATAAGTAGATGACCCATGTGAACTCCAGGCATTTAAGAACTTAAAAAATTCAAGAATTTTCAAGATGGCGACACATCCAATAGTTTTCCCTTTTTCGTATGCCATCTCTTGGATTTTGAAAAAGGCAGACGTAGATAGTAGGTATATCTTTAATGCAAGAAAATATTCAATATATTCATTCATGCCTGATGATTTAGCCAAGTGTTATCATCTTGAGGCCGGAAAAAAAAATCTAGATGGTCAGCTCCTTAGTGAGTTGGAGCTCACACAAAAGGATTTTTTTGACACTTTGTATAAAGAAGACAATCAGTTCAAATATCATCCCAAGAGTCGATACCCCACAAACAATCTAAGAAGACCCTACCAATATATGGAATCCATGTTGTGCAAGTTGTATGGGGAACCAGATGCAACACACTTTCCTTTTTCATATATGTCATTAATTTAGTTATGTGGTGATGTAGGGAACTCATTCAACTGGGTAGACATATTGTCTGAGAATCTTAAAGATGTGATTTCAGCAGTTACACAAGCATAACCAAGTAGCTTCACCAGCTTCCATATGTCTTCATACCATTTAGAAATAATGTGGATCTCTCACAAATACCCGAACATGGGATGGAGTTGGTTTCCTACTAATGCCTCTATCCATATTTACTGCAAGGTGGTTTGGGAGCACAAATATCGAACACATTATCAAAGGATCTGTGAACACTTCCTTTCCCCACTGTACAAATTTATTTTTTTCACCTCCCCACCCTGTATGACCGACAATGCCATAACAATTATAATGAGGATTGGGGATTGGTATTTAATGGAACATGGTACATATATCAAGATATACGATGGAATGAAACCACCTCATCTACTTCCTAGGTTCGTCCCCGACAAGATTCTTCTCCAAGAAGTAACATATCAAACCATAATACATGGGATCAGAGGAATGTTATATAGATCGAAGAAATCCATTTGGCCTCCATTTCCTCTTTACATTGGGAACTACTTCTTTGAAAAACACAAACAATCCTAGACAAAGTAGACATCTTTCTCTCCTACCATTTTGGAGAGGAAATATCCAGGAGACACGATCCCAAGAACATCATGAAAATGCATCTTCATAGAATGAGACTACCTTACGAATACATCATCAAGTTCTAGGAAGAGGAAGGAGTACATCAAAATTCCAAAACTTATGATGATGTTATTTTCAATAGGTGGGGTTAACCAAAAGGTAGGATCACAGATGGAGAAGTTGCAAGAAAGGCGACCAAAAATGATGTAGAGAGAGATGAAGCTAAGATAACTTCCCCCACCTCCTTCTCGACTCATTCAGGTTCCATAGAAGAATATGAAGAAGAACCAACTGATAAAAAGAGGAGGGAAAAAGAGAAGGTGTTGAAGAAGAGATATGATGCTAAAAAGAAACAAAAGATAGAAGGTGACAACAAAAAGGCTAGAGAATAAAATGAATAAGGAGCAAAATCGGAGGTCGAAGTGAAAGCTATTGCAAAAAAAGAAAAAGCGTTAACTGAAGCAACAAGATTAGTGGTAGAATTAGCATAAAAGGAAGCAACATATAAAGTTGTCGAAGAAGAAAGGAAGAAAAAAAATGCAGATGAGAGAGAGGGTGACACACACACAATGGACTTGGATGTCCCTAGAACATCCACCGTAGGTATAGGAATATAAACAACAAGTAGTGTTTTGGGTCTCAGGCCTTGGGAACCTTTTCGTTCAACCAAAATATTGGATATCTGCAGTTTCACGTATCATATCAAAACTAGCTGAATCATACAAGAAAGGGTTAAAAAGGTTCCAACAGCATAAGGAGCTCCTTTATTAGTAGTGACCTAGGTTTCTATCACAGGAGATGTCAGGGAAGGCCTTGTGGCAACAACTAAGGTATGATTTTCATTCATGGATGAAAATGTGGGTAATATACAAAGTTTGTGCCAACAGAACAAGGAAAAGGAAATGAGGATCAAAGAGTTAGAAGAGAGGCTCAAGCAAGTTAAGATAGATGAAGGAAGTCTTCTCAATTTTAAGGATAGCATGGAAAAAGTGAGAAATGAGATGGAAGGTGCCATCATGGATATGTATGCCAACCTGCATCTCTTCCAAAACATGGTTGCAACAATTATCGAACAAAATGGCTGGATACAAATGTAGCTAACATAAGACAACACTATCTAGGAAGGTATAGCAGACATTCATACTTGGATAGAAGAGAATCCTAATACTCCTCTGGATTTTTGTAGACCCTCAGAATAAAAAAGGAATACATGTTTGTATGCGTTAGACCATTGGAAATAGGTAGGGAAACAAGCAGACAAATAAGTAACCAAAGCAATGGGGATCTATTCAAGAACTTAGAAAGTAGATCAAGAGTTGATAAGGCATGTTCGGCTCCCAAGGTTAGACGAAATTGGGAAGAATTTGGTCATGGAATAATTAGTGAATGAAGTGCAAGAAATTAAAAGTAGAAGGATACAAATAGTTGAAACATCAACCTTTGTCTCAACAGATCTTATTGATCATCATTTACTAGAACCAACGAAGCTCCATACTATGATAGATGTTTACATGAAAAGATTGGAGAAAGATATTAGTGCCTTGGATGATAGCATTTCCATGATAGAATAAATGTTGGAGAAGTTATCTTACATGAGGATTGAGTCACTGTATAACTGTTGGACACACCTACCACACTTAGAGGGGGGGTGAATGAGTGTGGGGCTCTTTTTCCCAAAACTTCCCTCTTGCACAAAAACTCATCAATTAGCATTCAACATTTATTCATTACCCATTGTTTTCATTTATAACCAGTTATATGTGAGCACATATCAACAATATATCATCAACAAGTCGTCACCACAATGAACACAAAGAACACAAGATGTATGTACAATTTTCTTTTTATTACGGACTACAATCCTTGGGGTTTATCAACAACAACTGAATAGAGTACAAATCTAAAAGAGCACCAGCTCTATATGCAAGACTCAACTTGCATTCTCAGAACCAACTGAGATGAGGAAACAATCCTCAACAGATATCAATCTGTACCATAAACAAGAGCATCAACCATGCACCAACCTGTGCCAAACAACCTGTAATCAACCTGTATCATAAAAAAGTGCATCCAACCATGTACCAATTATATACCAATCATGTGTCAATTACTCATCAACAATGAATCATCAATATGTACCAACATAATCAACTATACACCTCATGTATGTGCCAACTCATCAATTGCTTGTCTCAACCATCACTAGTTTTGGATTAGTCAACAACCCTAACTTAAAATAATCATAACTTTGTACCTGTATTGAATAAATATCTAAAACCGATACACAATGTTATTTAGTGTGTTTTATGCAATTCCTCCAAGTGGAACTACTTGGAACCTCTCAGAAAAAGAGTTATAGAAAAAATGGCATACCTTGATGAATTCTGGCTTATTCTAGAGAGCGACATTGTAGAGCGTACCCCACACAAAATATTTGATGAATAGATATGAAAATGTTACAAAGCATACTAAATAATGTAATCTAACCAACACAATTGGTCTCATTGAATTTGGATCTGTTATTAATAAGTTATGACGTTTTTACCCGAAACACCTGAGTTTGACTAGTTTCAGGACTAGCCACAAACCCTATTTTCCACGGAGTGTAAATCCCAAACTACAACGACCCACAAGATAAATTTTTAACCACAGATAATTGGCTATGTTTTCTCACTTGCATAGGAATTTAAGGATCTGAATCGTTATAGAAAAACATTTATAGCAAAAATGGTGAGATTGTTGGACACACCTACCACACTTAGAGGGGGGGGTGAATGAGTGTCGGGCTCTTTTTCCCAAAACTTCCCTCTTGAACAAAAACTCATCAATTAACATTCAACATTTGTTCATTACCCATTGTTTTTATTTATAACCATTTATATGTGAGCACATATCAACAACATATATCAGCAATATATCATCAACAAGTCATCACCACAATGAACACAAAGAACACAAGATGTATGTACAATTTTCTTT
>JZKD02S1649851.1:67811-91364 GCA_000966675.3 Picea glauca
TTTAAATAATATTAACCCATTTCTAGGTCACTTAACCTATTTTCCTTATTTTTAGGGTTAACCACTTTCCATAAATATTCCTTCTTGATTTTGTCATCTTACTTTATCATTTCTTTATTTTTTCACTTCTCTTGATTATTTAAATAATCCACCTTGAATAAATAATATTAACCCATTTCTAGGTCACTTGACCTATTTGACTTTGGGGGCTTCAAGCCTTCATGTGAGGGTACTTCATCTTCGTAAGGCCATAACTCTCAAACCATGAGGAGTTATGTGACATTCCACATACCACCATAAATGGCATGACAAGCACTATCCATTTAGTATATTTTCACCAACAATTTCCTTGATCTTCATCTCATTATTCCACATACAAGCATGGGTCCTCCAACCATTCTTCTAGGATAACTCAATCCACAAAGCGTCTTCCCATGAGGGATTTCACCATAAGGGGAAAAATTTGGAGTTCATCCATTTGTGCACCTTATCAATCATGATAAGACAATAATGAGTCATCTATACATTTTTCCAACAATACATCATATAGCAATGAAACCACATCGATCCATCTTCATCATGTATCAATGACAACTCATTGATCCATCTTCATCTATGCATTATCATCAAGGACAATACATATTATATTACATCAATCAATCCTTTGACATCAATCAATCACTTGACATCAATCAATCAAACCATTGGCATCAATGACAACATGATCCAACAATAACCAATTGGAGGTCTGGATGACTTATCTATGGAGCAAAAGTTCATAGGAAAACGAAAAAAAATTGTTTTCCCTTTCATCTTTTTCCTAACTACCTCAAGTTTCATCCTTTTTTGACACTTTTCATGAGAGAATGGAATGTGAAGAGTTTGTAACTACCTCTTCAAGAATAAGGAAAAATACAAATAGGAGTTACTATTATTTGTATAAAATAGACTAGAGACTCCCTTAATAAGGACATTTTCTTTTTCTTTTCAAGCATTGTATAGACCCAAGAAATTTTTCGAGAAAATATATAGTGTTAATAAATATTGAGAACCCTTAGGGCTAGAATGTTATAGAAGGAATTATGTGTGGAAACAAAATCGAAGCTTTGAACTATTTCAAGTGAAGATATTTGTTGTTTATCTAGACTATAAGAATGCTTTGTGTTGTTGTAGATTAATTCTCATACAATCTTTGATATTATGAAATTATTGATATTCCTTTGAATATTTCAATGTCTTGAGTTTTGTGGGTTATTTCAATATATGTTGTTGCGATCTAGACTAATCTGGTTACACACTTACATATGTTATTTTCTTCCAATCTTTCTCTTTTTATATATCTAACTATATTAAAGTTGTTTAAAGTTTTGGTTGCATTATAACTCACTTGTTATGTTAGCATTGCTCCTATCTAGGATAGATTATCATAGATTAGTGATAGATTAGTTGTATTTACATACATGGTCTTCATATACATCTCTGCATTGCACCCATCCACTTCATCGGTACACTAGACCTTAATCGGTAAGAAAACCAAAAGTTAGCAATAAATGGCAGTCGGGCCAAATTCTGGATAGGACTCCTTATACAAACATTTTGTAGTCTAATTGGGATTGTATACCGGGGAGTAACCCTTCCTATTGTCATTCGAATTCAGACCCATCAATAGAATTGGTGCTAGAAGGAGGTACATATTTTATGGCTTACATACATGACCTAAACAATAACCAAAATCAATATTCAACGAGTAATCCCAGTTCACAACTTACCTCATTTCCCCGAATTGATTTTGAAAAAATAAGCTATTTATGAAGACTCGAAGGCTAATTTCAGAAGTTCTTATGGTAGTCCTAAAATACATTCTGAGACCTGGTTTCACATACCTCAAGAAGAACTTTACAAAACTCATAGAATTACTCGTGCTTATGCGAAATTGCTTGGAAAATTACCTATTGCTTCTGCTATCCCTACGAGAAAAAAAATCGTGTAGAACGTTCTAACATAGATCCTGATTTTTACATCGAATATGTAGACGACCTTATTGAAATGAATTTACAAGAGGTCACAGTACCCTTAAGTACATCTACACATAGAATTTGAAGGTGAACAACTAGAAAACACCATAGAACAAATAATGGGAGAAAACATGATTCACAAAGAGTTTATACCGCAATGGAGATCCTAATGAGATCTCAATATGTCTAGAGAACCTCATGAAATTCCAAATAAGTTTGATAAACTATTACCTAAATTTGACCCAGACAAACCTGGATCACCAGAAGATCATGTTAATAATTTATTGTTAGCCATACATATTCTAGGTGTCGAACATGATGACGTAGTATGCAAGCTATTTCCTTACACCTTTTCCAGAAAAGTCTCTACTTGGTATTTCATCCTACCCACTGGATCTATCATAGACCGTGACAGTTTTGAAAGACACTTTATGAGGAAATTTAGAGAAAGGAAAACAAGTGCATCCCTACATAATGAGCTAGGAGCCATCGGAATGGAAAAGAGGGAAAGAGTAAAATATTTTAACAAGATATTTCTTAATGTATTGATTGATTTTTTCCATGAAGTTTCTCTCACTCAATCCTTAGCCATTGAATATTATACATCTTCCTTAAATCTGTCCATAGGGATTTTTATGAAACAAACTAACATAAACAAATTGACATTAAACTTTGATGAAGATGAAATTTTGCAAAGAGAGTTATTGGCATACAACCAACATCCATGTTATGAGGAAACTATGTCAGCTAGGAAGAAGCCACTACTATTAACTAATCCACCTGACAAAGAATCCAAATATATTTATAATGTGGTTAAAATGGTTAAGAAGTTATCAAATGAAATGGTGGACCTTAAAAATATTGTTGGTGAAGGACCATCAAAGCCACAAAATTTCCACCCATTCTTTAAGAAACCAGACAACTCGCCACAAACACATGAACCACCACACATGGATTTTAACTTAGATAGTTTCAGTAAGGATAGTGTTTTCTCATATTATCAACAAAATCACCCCGAACAGACATGTCCCTTGTGGAAAAATTCTATGACGTTAGTAATAAACCAGTTTCTAGATCAACATATTTTGGATGATGAAATCCATGCACAAATCCCTTATGATACTAGTTAAAACAATCCCCTAGAATCAACTATGTGCTTATGGGATTGATGTGTAGAATATGATGATGCACAAATTGAATAAATCCTTACCAGAGATACACAATATGTAAAATTTGTTGCCCCAAAAGACTATAACTTGTGCATCAAAGGTACACCAACTAACAGCCCATCCTCCAAATAACAAAACATTCCCCTTATAAAAATAACACCTCCCCCTATTCTCCCAAAACAAAGAAACACAATTTTCGAAAAAGATAACAATAAAATGAACAAAATTTTTGTAGAAAATAAAGATAAACCAAGCATGTCTAGCACTATTGGAAATAATGAAAAGGTAATTCAAGGAAAATCTGGACAAGCTAGGGACAATTCAAATTTATATGCCCTAGATTATAATCTAATCTAAGACATGAAGAATATCAAAGATCATATTTCCATGTTTGATATTTTCTCTCTCCTACAACAACGTGAAATTCTACAGGATGCTTTCAAACCCCAGAATCAAACATAAAATATCGCTATTGTTGAAATCTTATCCTCTGGAAAGGATACACCAAAAATCCATAGGGTAGAAATAGCATCAACTATAAACGAAAAAATCATAGGCGCATTTTCAAAATATCAAGTAGCACTTTTCTTCTTACATATGAAAATTTTAATTTTGATGTACATAATTGTTTAGCAGATTTTGGTGCCTCTTCCAACATCATGCCTTTTACTGTTTTCCAAAAGATAAATGTTGTTCCACAAATAAAAACAACAAGGATTATCCAATTATTAAACATATGTTAAATTGAAAGGAGAACTATGGGATGTGTTAATCATACTGTCATTTGATCCACTAGTTTGTTGATTAAGGTTGTTTTTCATTGATGTCAACCCTTGAAGAAAGTCCAGTAGCGAATTTTGGTAGCACAAAGGTTTGGGTAATGAACCCAAGGCTATTTCATGTATAATAGTATGATTTTTAATACATTTGAAGGTAATACTATTCTATATGGATATTACATGTCATTCTATTTCCAGTGGTATGTGGCATGTCACATAACTCCTCACGTTTAGAGAGTTATGGCCATGAGAAGTTGTAGAACCCAGGTTTGGGTAATGGACCCAAGTTTGTTTGATGGATAATGGTATGAGTTTTGATATATTTGCAGGTAAGAATATTCTACATAGATAGTACATGTCATTTCATTTCTGGTGCTATGTGGAATGTCGCATCACTCCTCACGTTTTGAGATTTATGGCCTTACGAAGTTGGAGGACCCTCATATGTCATCTAGAAGCCCCAAAAGGTCAAAGTAGTCAAAGGGGTTTAAGAGATTTTATAAGGTAAATAATAAAGTGAAGTGATGAGTGTACTATAATTCAAAGTGAATATAAAATAAATTATTTAAATAATAAATTTAATGGAGAAATTAGAAGTGGTTTAACCCTAAAATAAGGAAAGTGGACAAAGTGACCTAGAATATGCTTTTAAGGAAGCTACTTGGAGAGTATAAATAAGAGGCAAGGCTCTCTCATTTTATATCACACTTCAAAATATTGAATATCTATATGTGACTTATGTAACCAAAGGATATCAAAGCCGAATTTGAGAGGGAAGGTGAAGAAAATAAGGCCGGAATTCAAGGGAGGATAAATTATTTTGATGATGCTTTCTAAGGTATGTTATTTATAGGCCATCTCACCATTTTTAAAATAAATTTCTTTCTATAATGATTCAGACCGTGAAATTGATAGGATGTTGAGGAAACATATCCAAGTATCTATGGTAAAATAATTATCTTGTGGGTTGTTGTATTTTTGTACTTACACTCCATGGAAAATAGGGTTTGTGGCTAGTCCTGAAACTAGTCTAAAACAACTGTTTCGGGTAAAAACATCATAAATTATTCATAACATATCCAAATTAAGTAAGAAAAAATGTGTTGGTTATAATACCATATTTATTATTCTTTGTAACATTTTCAGATCGATTCAACAAATATTCCATGCGGGGAACACTCTACCAGGCCTTTCTCTAGAATAAGCCAGAATTCAGCAAGCTATGCCATTTTTGCTATGAAACATTCTCTGAGAGGTTCCAAGTAGTGACACCTAGAGGAATTGCATAAAAATAACTGAAGAAAATCGTGTATTATTTTCAAATCTTTATTCATTACAAGTACATAGTTATGATTATTTCAAGTGAGGGTTCTTGACTAATCCCAAACTAGTCATGTGAGACTAAATAAAAGTTTGATGAAAATGATAGTCTCTTGTTGTGAAAGTTAAGGAAGGTTTTCAGGTATGAAATCATATACACTAGGTATATTAAAGAGTTACAAATCATATTTGGATGATCAAATTGATGAGGGATTTTGGTTAAGGTACATGTTGGGTACATGGTTGACACAAGTAGTTGATGAGTTGGCACATACATGAGGTTCATAGATGATGATGTTGGTACATATTGATGAGTAGTTGACACATGATTGGTACATACTTGGTACATGGTTGGATTCACTTTTTTATGGTACATGTTGATTATAGGTTGTTTGGTACATGTTGGTGCATGATTGATGCACTTGTTTATGGTGCAGGTTGATTACAAGTTGAGGTAAAGGTTGATGCATGGTTAAGTTTTATTGGTACAGGCTTACAACGATATATCTCGCAGTGATAGTGTGACACTGGTTCCATCATTCTACTTCTACTTAATGGGAGTTAGACGGGGCAAGGACAGGTGGTTGTAGCTGGAGAACATAGGGGGTTGTAGCCTCCTTATGGTTGTAGCCAAATAATAGGGGAGTTGGAGCTTCCCTCAGTTTGTAGCCTGATAAACAAAGGGGTTGGAGCCTCCTTCCAGTTGCAGCTGGAAAACAAAGGAAGTTGGTGCTTCCAATGAATGTAATTCTTCAAGGCATATAAGAAAAACAATTATGTGGTTTTCTCCCGCTTTGAGTTTCCATGTAAAACACTGGTGTATTGTATATGTGTATGATTGTTCATTTGTTCATTTCTTATTTACTCTGTAGTTATTCGACGATAACGATACATCATTTGTTCATTTCTTATTTACTCTGTAGTTATTCGATGATAATGATACATTGATATAACACTTACATTATATGGTTAAAAATGATTAAATTGCTCTATTATTGATTCACCCCCCCTCTCAGTAATCCAACAATTGATATCAGAGAAGGTTCCTTCAGAAATCAGTTTAACCACTGAAAGGTAGATCATGGAGAGAAAGAACTTGTATAAAAATGGAATACCATAGTTCAATGGACAGAAGTATGCATTTTGGAGAATAAGGATGAAAACATATATACAGGCACAGGGATTTAAAATTTGATAATCAATTGTAGATGGATACACAACACCAACAGTTCCACCAAAAAATGACAAAGCAATGAAACTTGATCATAATATTTCCAAAGACAAAAATTCACTTCTGAATGGTCTTAGTGAAACAATGTTCACCAAAGTTGCACATTGTAAATCCGCTAAAAAGATTTAGGAAAAACTTCAAAATATTTATGAAGGAGATTCAAAAGTCAAAGAAGAAAAGCTTCAAACCTACAGAGGAAAGTTCGAACAACTTAAGATGAAGGAAGATGAGAATATTTCAACTTACTTTTTATGATTTGATGAAACAGTAAATGCAATCATAGGATTGGGAGAAGAAATCAAAGAATCTATAATTGTTCAAAAAGTACTAAGATATCTTCCTATAAGATTTGACCCTAAGATATCATCACTAGAAGAAAGATCAGATCTAAACTCAGTAAGCATGGACTAATTACATGGAATATTCATAGCATATGAAATGACAACTGAACAAGAAAATCTAGATATAAAAGAAGCGGCCTTCAAAGCATCCAAAAAGTCAAAGTAAAAGGGAACTAAAAAAGAAGAACATAGTAGCAGCAATGATGTCTCTGAAGATGATGAAGAAGTGGACAACTTTGTCAAAAGACTGAACAAGGGAACTGATGGTAGGTATATAGGTAAGCTTCCTTTAATTTGTTTTTGTGATGGTATTGATCATTTTTCTAACAAATGTCCTTATAAGAAAAAGAGAAAAGATGAAGCTTACTCAAAAGGAAAACAAACATATAAAGGCAAAAGAACCACAAATAAAGTTTTCAAGAAAATCTTATGCACCAAAGAAGAAATCTCATCATAAGATGAAGATCAAGTCAGTGACAATGATACAGAAAGAGTTATATTCATAGTAGTAGAAGAATCTAATAAATAAGACTCTGAAGAAGAATATGAAGAAGTCAAAGAATAAATTGAAGAGGAAAAATTTGACTACCAAGAGGAATTAATGTGTGCCATAGAAGTTATCAGAAGAGAAAAGAAGAAAAAAAAGAAACTACAAGTAGAACTAGACAAGAAAGAAGACACTCGAGAACTAGAACAAATGATCACAAATTTGAAGGTTCAAATAGAAGAAGATAAAATAATTGAGGAAGCACTCAAAGAACAACTAGAAGAAAAAGACAAGATCATTGGAAATTTGGAAGCAAATATTGTCACATTAAGAAAGGATCTTCAAAAAAAAAATATGTAGAACAACTCAAAAGTTTTGGATGACATTATCAACAGTCAAAAATCTCATCATGAAAAGTCCGAACTTGGATACAATCAGACAAAAAAAGGATCAAGCTCCAAAACAATAGAGCAATAAACATATCCAAAAATCTTTGTAGAAACAATCAAGGGGGATATGAAGATCTATAAGGGAGATTACATGGAGAATCCTCCACCGAGAAGATTCATATTTTAGAATAAAAAACCGACAGATAGGCCTCAAGAAGAAGAATAATTCATAAGAGTACCTCCTTTTAGAAGATCTGCAACTCCCAGGTATCAAACTTTCTTTTTTGGCTTATGTTATTCATGTAATAATTTAGGGCATAAAGTTGTGAATTGCAGAGCTAACAACAAGAACAAAAAAAACTTTGAAATTCATACACAAAGGGGTTATCCAAGAAGGCCTAGTGAAACACAGAGAAAAAGTTACAATAGGTTTGAATCTTTGAGCACTGAAGTGGAATGTTACAAATGTAACAATTTTGGACACGTGGCCAAAGATTGCAGAATGACACTCCCTCATAGAGAACCGCAATAGAATAACAAAAGTCACAGACAAGAACCTCAGAAAATGACATGGATAAGAAAGAAGGATCAGTATAGCAATGAAGAATGCACACTCTCTCTAGAAGCTAAGCAGAAGAAACGTGGTTGGTATGTTGACATCGGGTGTTCAAAACACATGACATGTGATAGGGACAGGTTTCTTACATTACAAAAGGAAATAGATGGATCGATATCCTTTAGAAATGAAGATTCATCCAAAATCATTGGAAAATGCACAGTCAGAATTGGGAACAAGAATACAAAGGAAGAAAATGTTCTACTAGTAGAAGATATGAAACATAATCTTCTAAGTGTGAGTCAAATGTGTGACCAAGGTCATAAAGTTACTTTTGATTTACAAAAGTGTGAGATAAGAAAAGAAGGTTCAGGAAAATTGATTGCTACAACTACGAGAACTTCAAGAAACATATATGTGTTAAGTGAATTTGAAAATGAAAAGTGTTGTCTAGGAAAGGAAGATGAAAGTTGTCTATGGCACAGAATAATGGGTCACATACATTTTTATAACCTTTTCAAAGTCAACAAAAGAGAAGAAGTTAGAGAAATTCCCTAGATCACGAAACCAACCAACACTTTATGAAAGTATTGTCAACAAGGAAAGAAAACAAAGGCTAGGTTCAAATCAAAGGAATATTCAATGACAAGACCACTGGAAATTGTGGATATTGATATAGTTGGACCAACTACAACAAAGGGCTTAAAATGTGATAAATACGTTATGTTATTAGTTGATGATTATACAAGAATGACCACAGTTTTCTTTCTCAAGAATAAGTCAGAAGATTTTGAAAACTTCAAGATAATCAAGGAAATGGTTGAAAATGAAATGGATTCAAAAATCAAATGCTTGAGATCTTATAATGGAGGAGAGTTAAATTCAAAGGAATTTATGGATTTCTGTAGTAGTCATGGAATAAAAAAGCAATTATCCATTGCTAGAACACCTCAACGGAATGGATTTGTTGAAAGAAAGAACAGGATAGTACACGAAATGGATCTAATAATGTTAATGGATTCCAAATTGATAGATATTTTTTGGGCATAGACAATGCATACATAAGTTCACATTCAAAGCATAGTAATTCTCAAAAACAACACTAACAAAACTCCATACGAGCTATGGAAAGGAAGACCAACAAATGTAAAGCACTTAAGAATTTTTGGAAGAAAATGCTACATCAAAAGAGAAGATGGTAGAATGGGAAAGTTTGACTCTCGAGTGGACAAAGGAGTACTTTTTGGTTACTCAAGTACAAGAAAATCATACAAGTTTTACAACCTGAGATTGAACAAAGTGGTGGAAAGGATCAACGTAACAATTGATGAAATAGGTAGACAAGAATTAAAGGAAGAAGAAAATGAATCAATGGAACAACTTTACGAAGAAGAAACAAAATATGAAAAATAAGGGGAAGAAGAAGAGGATCCGATAGAAATAGAAGAGCAAGTTCAGCAAGTAACTCCAAAAACACCTAGCAGACGAGTACAGAAAAATCATCCTTCAGATCAGATTATCAGAAACAAATATGTAAGAGTTAAGACTAGAATAAGAATCCATTCACCATAACAAACACACCTAGCACTCACATCCACGATTGAACCAACATATTTTGAAGAGGCCAGGAAGGATGAATTTTGGAACAAGCCCATGGATGAAGAATCAGATCAAATAGAGAAAAATGACACTTGGGATTGGTTCCAAGACTAAAGGAAAAAAATGTGATCAACACTACAAGAATAAATTGAATGAATATGGACAGTTTACAAGGAAAAATATAGATTGGTATGTAAAGGATATGCACAGGTTGAAGGAATCGACTTTGAAGAGACATTTTGCCCAGTTTCCAGAATGGAAGCAATCCGATTGCTTTTAGCTTATGCATGCTCCAAAAATGTTAAAGTGTATTAGATGGACATAAAATCAGATTTTCTGAATGGGGAACTTGAAGAAGAAGTCTACATTGAACAACCAGAAGGATTTCAGGTTTTGAATGGTCTCATTGAAACAATATTCACCAAAGTTGCACATTGTAAATCTGCCAAAGATATTTGGGACAAGATTCAAAATATTTACGAAGGAGATACAAAATTCAAAGAAGAAAAACTTCAAACTTACAGAGGTTAGTTTGAAAAACTAAAAATGAAGGAAGATGAGAATATTGCAGCCTACTTCTTAAAAGTTGACGAAACAGTGAATGCAATCATAGCATTGGGAGAAGAATTCGAAGAATTTGTAGTTGTTCAAAAGGTACTAAGATCTCTTCCTATGAGATTCAACCCTAAGATATCATCACTAGAAGAAAGATCAGATCTGAACTCAATAAGAATGGATGAACTACATGGAATATTCACAACATATGAAATGAGAGTTAAAGAGGAAAATCCATATGTAAAAGAATCATCCTTCAAAGCATTCAAAAGATCAAAGCAAAAGAAAAAGGAACAAGAAGAATATAGCAACAACAGTGACATCTCGGAAGATGATGAAGAAGTGGCCAACTTCGTCAAAAGACTAAACAAGGGAACCAATGGTAGGTATAAAGGCAAGCTTCCTTTAATTTGTTTTAATTGTGATGGTATTGATCATTTTTCTAACAAATATCCTCATAAGAAAAAGAGAAATGATGAAAGTTACTCAAAAGGCAAACACACATATAAAGGAAAAAGAACTACAAAGAAAGATTCCAAGAAAAGATTATGCATCAAAGAAGACATATCATCATCAGATGAAGATGAAATCAGTGACAATGAGACAGGAAGAGTTATATTCATGGTAGTAAAATATTTTGACAAAGAAGACTCCGAAGAAGAATATGAAGAAGCCGAATAAGGATATGAATAATTCAAAGACAAAATCGAAGAGGCAGAAGTTGACTATTGAGAAGAATTAATGTGTTCCATAGAAGTTATCAGAAGAGAAAAGAAGAAAAACAAGAAACTACAAGAAAAACTAGACGAGAAAAAGGACACTTGAGAAATGGAACAAATTATCATAAGATTGAAGGTTCAAGTAGAATAAGATAAAAGAATTGAAGAAGCACTCAAAGAACAACTAGAAGAAAAGGACAAGATCATTGGAAACTTGGAAGCAGAGATTGTCACACTAAGAAAGGATATTCAAAAGAAAAATATGAAGAATATCTCAAAAGTTTTGGATGACATTATCAGCAGTCAAAAATCTCATCTTGACAAGTCTGGACTTGGATACAATCAGACAAAATAGGGATCAAGCTCCAAAAAAATAGAGCAAAAAACAAATCCAAAAAGCTATGCAGAAACAATCAAAGGGGATAGGAAGATGTACAAGGAATATTACATGGACACTCCTCCACCGAGAAGATTCATATTTTAGAATCAACAAAATACAGATACACCTCAAGAAGAAGAAGGATTCATAAGAGCACCTTCTTTCAGAATATCTTCAACTCCCAGGTATCAAACTATATTTTTTGGCTTATGTTATGCATGTAATAATTTTGGACATAAAGCTACAAATTACAGAGCTAACAACAAGAACAATAACAAATTTGAGAGTCATACACAAAGGGGCTACTCAAGAATACCTAGTGAAACACAAAGAAGAAGTTACAAGAGGTTTGAATCTTTGAGCACTGAAGTGGAATGTTGCAAATGTAACAATTTTGGACACGTGGACGAAAATTGTAGAATGGAAATCCCTCCTAAAGAACCTCAACATTATAACAACAGTCACAGACAGGAACTTCAGAAAATGACGTGGATAAGAAAGCAAGATCAATATAGCAATGAAGAATGCACATTCACTCTACAAGATAAGCAGAAAAAACACGGTTGGTATGTTGACAGTGGGTGTTCAAAACACATGATACGTGATAGAGACAAATTTCTTACATTGCGAAAGGAAAGAAATGGATCAGTCTCCTTCGAAAATGATAATTCATCCAAAATCATTGGAGAAGGCACAGTCAGAATCGGGAACAAGAATAAAAAGGCACAAAATGTTCTATTGGTAGAAGATATGAAACATAATCTTCTAAGTGTGAGTCAAATGTGTGACCAAGTTCATAAAGTTAGTTTCGATTCAAAAAAGTGTGAGATAAGAAGAGAAGGTTCAGGGAAATTGGTTGTTACAGTTGCAAGAACTTCAAACAACATATATTTGTTAAGTGAAATTGGAAATGAAAAGTGTTTTCTAGGAAAGGAAGACAAAGTTGGCTATGGCACACAAGAATGGGTCACATGCATTTTGATAACCTTGTCAAAGTCAGAAAAAGAGAAGAAGTCAAAGAAATGCCCCAGATCATGAAACCAACCAACTCTTTATGCAAGCATTGTCAACAAGGAAAGCAAACAAATACCAGATTCAAATCAAAGGAATATTCAACAACAAGACCACTGGAAATTGTGCATACTGATCTAGTTGGACCAACAACAACAAAGAGCTTAAAAGGTGAGAGATACTTTATGTTATTAGTTGATGATTATACAAGAATGACTGCAGTTTTCTTTCTCAAGAACAAGTCAGAAGCTTTTGAAAAATTCAAGATCTACAAGGAAATGTTTGAAAATGAGATGGATTCAAGAATCAAATGCTTGAGATCTAATAATGGAGGAGAGTTCACTTCAAAGGAATTTATGGACTACTGCAACAGTCATGGAATAAAAAGGCAACTTTTTGTTGCCAGGACACCTCAATATAATGGAGTTGTTGAAAGAAAGAACAGGACAGTACAAGAAATGGCTCGAACAATGCTAATGGATTCCAATTTGAAAGATATATTTTGGACACATGCAGTGCATACATCAGTTCACATTCAAAACATAGTAATTCTCATAAACAAAACTAATAAAACTTCCTATGAGCTATGGAAAGGAAGACCAACAAATATGAAGCACTTCATATTTTTTGGAAGCGAATGCTACATCAAAAGAGAAGATGGAAGATTGAGAAAGTTTGACACTCGTGTGGACAAAGGAGTACTTGTTGGTTACTCAAGTACAAGGAAAGCATACAAGTGTTATGATCTAAGATTGAACAAAGTTGTAGAAATCATCAATGTAAAAATTGATGAAACAGGTAAACCAGAATCAAAGGAAGAAGAAAACAAATCGATGGAACAACTTTTCAAAGAAGAAGAAGTAGAAGAGGAAGATGAAGAGAATCTGACAGAAACAGAAGATCAAGGTCAACAAGTATCTCCAAAGACACCTAGAAAACGAGTGCAGAAGAATCATCCTTTAGATCAGATTATTGGAAACAAAGATGAAGGAGTTGAGACTAGAAGAAAAATCCGTTCACGAGAACAAACACACCTAGCACTCTTATCTACAATTGAACCAAACTATTTTGAATAAGCGAACAAAGATGAAGTTTGGAATAAGGCCATGAATGAAGAATTAGATCAAATAGAGAAAATGACACTTGGGAACTGTTTTCAATACCAAAGAATAAGAATGTGATCAACACAAAATGGGTTTTCAGGAATAAATTAAATGAAGATGGAAAAGTTACAAGGAACAAAGCTAGATTGGTATGTAAAGGATATGCACAGATTGAAGTGATCAACATTAAAGAGACATTTTCCCCAGTTGCCAGAATGGAAGCAATTCGACTGATTTTAGCCTATGCATGCTCCAAAAATGTTAAAGTACATCAGATGGACATAAAATCATCTTTTATGAATGGGGAACTTGAAGAAGAAGTCTACATTGAACAACTAGAAGGATTTTAGTTGTCAGAGAATGCAGTTTATGTGTGTAAATTAAAGAAGGCCTTGTATGGTCTAAAATAGGATCCTAGAGCATGGTACTCTAGACTGGATAAGTATCTGCAGCAAGCAGGGTTCAGAAATGGAAGTGAAAACAACAACCTCTACATCAAGGTAAGTGAAGGTAATATTTTATTAATTGAATTTTATGTTGATGATATTATTTTTGGTAGTGATGATGACAAGTTAAGCCAAAAATTTGCAAAAGATATGCAGAATGAATTTGAAATGTCGTTACTTGGAGAACTATCCTTCTTTTTGGGACTTCATATACGTCAAAGCAACCAAGGAATATTTATTTCTCAAACCAAGTATATCAAAGAAATTCTAAAGAGGTTTAGAATGTAAGATTGCAAACCAGTTGAAAGTTGAGCAAAGATGATGATTCGAAATATACAAATCAGAGGCAATATAGGTCAATGATTGGAAGCCTACTATATGTGACAACATTCAAACTAGATGTAATGTAGGTAGTTGGACAGGTGGCACGATTTCAAGAAGCACAAAAGGAGTCACATGTGTTAGCAGTGAAGAGGATATTCAGATATCTCAAAGGAACAAAAGAGTTTGGATTATGGTATCCAAAAGGAAAGGATATATCACTTATTTCCTACACAAATGCAGATTGGGAAGGTTATATTGATGACTGACAAAGCACCAGTGGAGAAATTTTATACTTAGGTGAGTGTTTAGTATCATGGCTAAGCAAGAAACAATCATCAATATCTTTATCTACAACCGACGTAGAGTATATTGCAACAACATCATGTTGTACACAGGTTCTTTGGATGAAACAAACTCTGACAGATATACAGGTTGAGTATGATGAGCCCATTCCAATCTATTGTGATAATACAAGCACCATCAATATCTAAAAGAACTCAGTGATGCACTCCAAGATGAAGCACATTCCAATAAAGTATCACTTTCTACAGGAGAAGGTTGCAGAAAAGAACATCAGAGTTGAGTAAGTGGGAAAAAAATAACAAGTGGTAGACATCTTCACAAAACCACTTCCACAGGAATCCTTTGAATATATTTGCCAAAGACTTAGAATTATTTCTACTCCAAAATGAATGATTTTTAAATGCTTATCTTATATGTCTTATATTTACACGTGGAAGCACCATAAGAGGATAGTTCAATCAGGAGGAGCAACCCTAGATGGAAAGATACCTTTTCCATTGATGACAAAGGGGGGGATATTTATCAGATGCAGAGGACAGAGTCATGGTTTGAGGGGGAGCATGATTTATATGATTTTAGTATTGCATCAAAGTGTTTCCATAAATTCCAAAGGGGGAGATTGTTGATTAAGGTTGGTTGTCATTGATGTTAACCCTTGAAGAAAGCCCCATAGTAGAAAGGTTGGGTAATGCACCCAATATTGTTTGATGTAAGGATGCCTCGTTATTGTCTTGTCATGGTTGATAATAAGTATCAATGGATGAACTCCAAAGTGGTCCCCTTATGGTGAAATCCCTTGCGAGAAGACACATTGCGGAATGAGTTATCCTAGAAGTATGGTTAGAGAACCCATGATTATTTGTGGAATAATGAGATGGACGCCAATGAAGTTTTTTAGTGAAACTATCCTATATGGATAGTGATTTTCATTCCATTTCTGATGGCATGTGGAACGTCACATAACTCCTCACGGTTAGAGAGTTATGGCCATGAGAAGTTGGAGAACCCAGGTTTGGGTAATGGACCTGTTAGCACCCTCTAAATCTATTTGGCTGTCAAAACAAACGAAAGGGGTAACTATTTCAACCAGCTTTAGAGCTTAGGCACTAGCCTGCTCAACTCAGAGAGGGCTCTCTTGTGTCACTTGATATTTATTTGATAATGAGTGGCTAGATTTGGTTTGTTTTGGGGGTTTTTAATAAAGTTGTTGGCAAGGAAGGGGAGGAAAACTTTGGGCTATGGAGTCTGGAATAAACAATACATTGTCAAACCTGATAACTATTAAGAGGAAAAAGGATAAATCAGGCAGTGAGCCTTAGTTTATATTTGAAAATTTTGCATGGCGTCAGAAGAAAAAGAAACACAACTACATCAGAGCATTACAAGAATGAATTCGGAAATAGTTTAGAAAGAGATAAGCATAATCTAAATTGTTAAAGCCAAGAGCATCAAATGATGAATTTTGGGCCTCTAATCTTCCAATTTAGACAAGAATAAGTGTAAATGAAATATAATCTTACAGGAAACACATACTATGAAAATAAACAAGTCTCATATCACCACCAGTTAGAATCTTTTCATAAATAGTCCAAAATTTTCCTCTGCATTTATATATTCATAATAACCCCAAAATTTACAAAGTTCTTCATGCATAGAGGGTAGGATCCTCTTTCTTCCCCCCTTTTTTACATCCTTGTGATGATACATATATAGCAAAGTTTCCTTAGTGGAATTCAAAACGTTCAGACTTCTCACAATTCTAAAATTAGAGACATGTTACAAGGAGGAACGATTTATAATAACTGTTATCCTATTTTTAAGGGGTTGTTAGGAATAGGTTCATCATTTCCCGGACATATGTCCAAAACATGCTGAGATATACTTATTATAGTCTGAGAATTTATTTCAGCTCAACAATCTCCTCCTTTAGAGTGATCAACCATGCCGGTTGATTCTCTCCGATGCTTTTAGCTGTTTCGACCACATTTTTCGTCTTCTGCTTTTTGCTCCACTTCTTTTTCACAACTGGCCTATTGATGATTAGGTCCTTCATGATGGGATTTATCCTGACTTCTAATCCTGGGTATATAGCAGGTTCTGTATGGAATTTAGTTTCTAATATACCTGCAATTTCCCTTTCCTTCCTACTAATGGATAACCCTGCCATACTACTTGAATGACCTGTTTGACTAGATGTGGCTTGATTGGCTTCATCCATGTATCCTAGTATCATGGAAACCGAGATGTTCCTTCAAAAATTAGAGAGTCAATCTTATATATGAGATAATATGCTCATACTCGAGAATCTGTAGTTATAGAGTTCCAATCGTGAATCACTGACAGAGTTACTTGCAGGTACATTGGTTACCATGCTCGGCCAATTTGTTTCAAATGATTATCATTCGAGTTCGTTAAATGGCAATGTTCTCCCGACATCACACGGTTTTGAAGTACCAAATGAGTAAAACAAGGTGATTCTGACCAGCCACCACTCACCCGACGAGTGGTCGATTTGACATATTGAAACATGTGACATCGGAGCTTTGGAGAAAGTGGTTTTAGGAAAACTGACCTTCACCCCGATGTACCTCTGGAGGTTTCACGCATCCATTTTAAAAACCATGATGGTTTTCCATAGTCTTCCTTTACATGACTAAGTCCCATGCAAGTTCATCACCCGATATAGGCCCCAACTCTTGATCTAGACCATTTTACAATCAAAGGTCGGTCAAGTTATACCTTTTTCACCTCCACTATATTTGTTTGTATGCTCCTGGATATAGCTCGGTCCCCCCAAACTATCATGTTTCCATAGTGATATAGCATTTCGCTAAATATACAAAACTTGGATCCTATCTTAAAAAATCGTTATGGTGATAACATAGGCTCCAATTGGGGATGTTATCCTCCCTATGAGGTACCAAAGAACTATAGACCCGACACCTGATCCATTGGGTTGTTCCGAGAAAAAATGTGTGTACCCTACTCCTATCATATCATTAATGTTTGTTGAAGTCCAAACTTTGCACGCTACTCTCAATTGAATACTGAACACTGAATACATTGTTGAAACTGAGTGTAGACAACACTGAAAATATCAACTAAAAAATGCTTGTCCCACAATATTATTTTCATACTCCTATCTGCTCTAAAACTATTGAAACGAATATTCAATCAAGTGATGCTAAAGTGCCAATGCAACCAATCAAGCAATTGACTTCCCAATTTTTTTCCAAACACATCTTTCTTAAGTGGGAAGACAAATGTAAATGATGGTAGATGAAAACAAACGTTGAATCCAAACTCTAAGTTTATGAATGAAACAAACTCCTCCTTCGCTGAAGACTATAATAGGATGGACATAGGATCTTGAAAACTATGAAAAGTCATTTCTTCTTGATGAGAAAAAACAAAAAGACAAGCCTCTTTCATAAGCATTTGTTTATCTTGCTTTATCTCTTGAGTTTTGAATTTTTTTTCAAATGAAATGGAAACAATAGGTTTGTCTACTTTCCCATGCATCTCAACAAAAATATTCATATGTTCTTGAACATCTTTAAATGTGACAACCATATTATGTGCATCCTCTTGTTCATCAAATAATTCTGATTTGGTTTCATTAAACTTCTGGAAATTTGCTTGAGGACTTTCATTTTGACTTTCAAATGAATTAATAGAAATAAGTTCTTGCTCATAATCTTTTTGCAAAAGTGAAAAACTAACAAAATGCAATATTTCACAGTTTAGAGTTCCCATGGATGCAATTTCAAAACCATAATTTTCAAATGATTCAAATAAAAACACTTCCTCTTCATTACCCTTCTATATTTCTGATTGAAAAATGGCATATGTTATTTTGTTGCTTTCCTGAAGCTCTATGTCATTTGTTTGTGTTGGATTATTGAGACGGGGGGTGAATCAGTAATAGTGTAACTATAATCCTTTTTCTTCAAAGGTTATATCAATGTAGAATTATTATCCAATAATGAGCAGTAAGAAATAAAAAATCACACACATACACAATACACCAGTGTTTTATGTGGAAACCCAAATCGGGAGAAAACCCCAAAATATTTTTTCTTATATGTCTTGAAGAATTACATTCATTGGAAACACCAACTTCCTTTGTTTTCCAGCTGCAACTGGAAGGAGGCTCCAACCCCCTTGTTTCTTAGGCTACAACCTGAGGGAAGCTTCAACTCCCCAATTCTCTGTCTACAACCAGAAGGAGGCTACAACCTCCAATGTTCTTCGGCTACAACTAGAAGGTGGCTACAACCACCTATCCTTGCCCCGTCCTGCCACCCTGAATTAGAAGTAGAATGATGGAACCACTGTCACACTATCACTGTGAGATATACCACTGTAAACCTGTACAAATAAATCTGAACCATGCATCAACCTGTACCTCAACTTGTAATAAAGCTTGTACCATAAGCAAGTGCATCAACCATGCACCAACCTGTAATCAAACTGTACCATAAACAAGTGCATCCAATCATGTACCAGGTATGTACCAATCATGTATCAACTATGACTCATCAATATGTACCAACATCATCAACTATACACCTCATGTATGTGCACCAACTCATCAACTACTTGTCTCAACCATGTACTCAACATGTACCACAACCAGAAGCCCTCGTTAATTTCATCATCCAAATTTTATTTGTAGCTCTGTAATAGACTTGGTGTATATGATCACATTCCTGCAAACCTTCCTTAACTTTAAAAAAAAGAGACTAGCATTTTCATCAAACTTTTCTTTTGTCTCACATGCCTAGTTTTGGATTAGTCAACAACCCTAACTTGAAGTAATCATAACTTTGAACCTGTAATGTATAAAGATTTGAAAATGATACACAATGTTATTCAATGTGTTTAATGCAATTCCTCCAAGTGTCACTACTTGGAACCTCTAAGAAAAGGATTTATATCAAAAATGGTATACCTTGCGGAATTATGGCTTATTCTAGAGAGCGACCTCGTAGAGCGTTCCCTGCACAAAATATTTGATTAAATGATCAGAAACTATTAAAAAGAATACTACAAAATGTACCCTAACCAACACATTTGGTATCACTAAATTTTTATCTATTATGAATATGTTATGATGTTTTCACTCGAAACACCTGATTTTGACTAGTTTCAGGACTGGCAACAAACCATATTTTCCACGGAGTGTAAATCCCAAAATACAACGAACCACAAGATGAATTTTTTTCCAAAGCTACTTGTATATGTTTTCTCACTTTCATAGCAATTTCATGGTCTGAATCATTATAGAAAAGAAGTTATAGTGAAAATGGTGAGATGACCTGTAAATAACATACCTTAGAAAACACCATCAAAAGAATTTATCCTTCCTTGCATTTCAGCCTTCTTTTGTTCACCTTCACTCAGAATTCTGGTTTAGATATCTTTGGTTACCTATTGGCAGCCAATTCAAATTTTTCTACTGTCCTTATAAGCTGCCTACACCAGTATTTTGCAAACCTTGATTTTCGTCGCAATCCTTGAATAAAACGACACTATTATTTCGTGTGTTTGCACACTTACCTTGGTTTTCGTTTTCATGACTGCAAGCGTGAAAACTTGGTTTTTGAAGTCACATTAAAATCATCACTGTATTTTTGTGATCATTCTTGTCGATATGCCTATTGCATTTCCAATTTGATTATAATTATACAGTCGAAAAGACTCCAAGATCCTTATTCATTTTGTTAATTTGACTTGTTAAGGCTTGTGATTCAATCATTGGTTTATTGATGGTTTGATTTCTATATATTTTTAATCGATTCCCTTGACACATTGGTTTCATGAAAATGATTGGCGTTGTGGTTATACCCTTCGTACAGATCATTTCACACAACACATATTTCATATGATCAGACCCTTGGTATTGATTTTGATTCATTTGTTTGGTTTTAAAGCTATGATAAAACTTTACTCGTGCAAATGTTTGGTCAATTTACCATAAGGTTTCATTGATTGAATGGCATAGTTTTTAACCTATGCAATAGTGGGTTGAATAGTTATTTGCGTCGCCAGTTGTACTATGGGATATGACTGTTGTGCATGGGCTAAATTAGCTCCACCACCTTCACACGTTCTGTCATTAATGTTTTCCCCCTATCCCGGTTCACCTTTGCTAGTTTTTGGGTAAGCCTGTGAGCGTTTTTCCCTTGCGTATGCTGTGTTCAAACCCTAGCCCATTCACCTCGCTCACCGTGTGCTCCTACCTATGGCACTGGTGGTGTGCATAGAGCCAAATGGTAACCAAGCTTTGTTACTATTCGATAATGCTTTAAAGGATTTAGAAGATAGTGGTTGGCTCGTGTTTATACAGAGGTTCGAGGGTTTAAACCTTTCGGTTGCCCAAAAATTCACCCTCACCTTTGATGGGTGCAGGGCTAATGTAGGTAACATACAGCTTGAGCTCAATGAAGAATTCATAAGCTCAGCTACAGACCAACGATGGTTTAAAAACTCCAAAGTTGATGAGGTGTCGTGGCCATTACTATTTATATCAAGGAAGGTTGTCTCCTGTGATAAAGGTATGCCTATTTCCACCCTCAAACCCAGGTGGGAGGATCTTTTGGTAATTGTGAAACAATTTGTGACCTGTGAAGGTCGGTATGGCTTGGTTTTTCTGTATCACCTCCGGTTATTAATGAATTTCATGGGCTATCCTTTGAACATGCCTCATTACTTCTTGCATAGTCTTTACAAGATGTCTAAGAGGTTCAAACACGAGAAGGATGATAGCATCTTGTTTCATCATGGCTTGATTAGACTCATCGTTGTCCACCATTTAAACCTTCATGGCGATAATGGACAAGCCTTTCTATCCAGAAATGGCTTTGCTAATCCGAAGTCTTCTCAAATCGATAAAGACGTGGTTAGTGAGACTTTGGCTAGACCAACCGTGCCATTTCATATTCTTCTACCCCTTGCCAAACCCTCGGTTTTCCCTGACATCAACCTACCTGAAATCATAACAGACAAGACTCAGGCTGTCAAGAAGCCTATGAGTGAGAAAGTCAAGGGTAATCCTACCGTCGACAACAAGGGTAAGAAAAATGCTCGATTGATATCGAGACTTTCCCCGAATAAACCTAAGCCAAACGTGGACCAAAAGACCATAGTTCTGAGTGAGGACTTGGGCTCTGATGTTGAGCATTTCCTAGCAGAAGAGTACCCCTATTCCCTTGGCCTATGCTCTGAGCAACCCTATGACTATGTCTCTAATTTACCCCCATGCCTAAAGGACAATCCTAACTACCCAGGGATCAAGCTACATAATGAAACCCCTGGTGATTTAAGCAAACCCTCACCTATGATATCAAAACCCAAACAGACATCATGCATCCAATGCAGTGTGTGGCTAGAGCGTTATTACACCAACGTTCCCTTGTTGCAGTCAAAGATCAAATCGTTAGAGGACCAAGTTACAGTGCTGACAAGAGAAAGAAACATGCTTCAAGCTAATGACAAGAAATAAAAAACCACTGGTTCGATTGTCTTCAGGAATGTTGAATCGACAACAACCTTCATCAATTCCAAATTATCATAATTGAAGCCGTTTCTTATTGTCCAGGTATGAATTTCAATATGATTTTTTCTTTGTAAGTTTGCTTGAATTATTGTAACATATTCATTTTTGCTTCCAAATTAGCTCTGTTCGTTTTGATTCGAAATGATTCTGTTATAGTTTAGACGATTTTGTTGTGGATCCTGTACAGTAGATTCATTTTACTAAACTCAAAAGTATTTACGATTTGGTTATGCGATGTTGTCGTGCCCAACATAGTATAGGCAATTGATTGGTTTTAGATTTGGTTTGGTTTGTTTTTGAATCAATTCTGCTCATTTGATTTAGTATAGTCGATTTGGTTTGATTTCGATTAGTTTCGTTTGTTCCTAATAGACTCAAAACAACCCTATTGACTTCGATTTGCCAGGAACGACTCTATTTTGTATGGAATTAATATTCTCATTTAGATTCTGGTTACATTCGACCTGTGCAAAAGATCTATTTACTAAAATCGTGGAGTTGTTTTGATTCATAACGATTGTATCGACCCCAAATTGTTTTGATTCGTCCCTGTTGATTTGATTTACAAATGATTGTTGTGTGCCACAATTAGTATGATCGTTTGTATATGTTTAATATAGTTATATTAATTTGAAAAACGATCATGTTGATTTCGTTTGGATTCGACAATGATTTTGTTGATGTCTGAAGCAACTATTTGTGTTGATTGGAATTTATTCGTGAAAATAATTTCATTGCTGTCGAATTATCTAATGTGATTTTGTTTACCCAAAATTGGTGATAACAAATTGAACAGAGTGCATGCATCTCTGTTACCATTTGGTTGACCATGTTTTACTTTGTTTCAATTTGCATACAAGTGTCGATTTGAATGATTCTTTTGGTTTCTAATTAGAAATCAAATATTGTTCAATAGTTTGAATATATTCTTTAAGATTTGAATTGGTTTTGAAACGATTCTGTGTTCAATTTAGACCAGCTACAAAATTGCAAGATTCTGTAGCTAGTCTTAAAAATTAGATTTTTGTCAATTATATCAATAAAATATCTTTTAAACTTGTCTATTTTTGTCTTCTTTCAGGTGCATACGAATTACAATGATCAAATGGGCATGCTATGGAAATTTAGGAGATACTTTGGATATGTTTTTATTTTAGGTTGTTAGCTTGAGTCAGAAATAGAGATTTGGGATATTATCCTCAGATTTTTGTAAATTGTTTTGATAATTCCCACAGGGATGTTTTACCCTGTGGGAGGTCTTTAAAT
>JZKD02S1649851.1:98999-113191 GCA_000966675.3 Picea glauca
TGGGATTAAGGGCTGCAAAAGAAATGGGAATCAGGGAGATGGCTGTGTTCAGGGATGCAGAATTAATTGTCCAGCAGGTCAAAAACGTCTATCAGACCAAGCACCCTCGTCTCAAGAATTACAGAAACGAGGTATGGGACCTTATCAATAGTTTCTTCCTAGCTTTCAACATCTCTTTCATTCCAAGGGAAGAAAATGCTCCAGCCAACTTTCAAGCCTTCTCATCTAGTTTGTTCGAAGCTCCTGCGTTGCCCGCTGACAGATTAGAGGTGGAAATAAGATACAGACCCTCTGTACCGGACAATGTAAAACATTGGAAGGTATTTGAAGATGATTAGGAGATTGAGAAATTCCTCCAATCCATCGATGACTTCTCTGCATTGCATATAGATGAGGACCCTAACGAGGAACCTGGGCACCACCCTGGGGAGTTGTTGAATAAAGTTGCTGACCATCAGATTATTCAACTGCCGAGCAATCATATACCAAGAGGTCTGATACCATTAGAAAGATTGTTCGATGGGAATGATGTGGCGATAAAGGGCAGAGTTTCAGGTGATGATGCTGATACGACTGAGTGCAACATAGGCACACCAGAAGAGCCCAAGTTTGTCAAGTTATCGAGGAGTTTGACTGAGGAGCAAAAGATTGGATATACTGGTTTGTTGAGGGAGTTTGCTGACGTGTTCGCATGGATCTACGAAGACCTCAAGACATACGACATGTCAATCATTGAGCACAAGATCCCACTGAAAGAGGAGGCTAGACCTTTCAAGTAGAAGCTGAGACAGATAAATCCTACGCTGCTACCTGTCATGGAGAGGGAGGTGAAAAAGTTGTTGTATGCCCAAATCATAGTCCTCTTGAGATACTCTAGCTGGGTAGCCAATTTGGTCCCAGTGAGAAAGAAGAGCGGAGAAATCAGGCTCTGTGTCGATTTCAGGAACCTGAACAGAAGTTCGAGGAAGGACAATTATCCCCTGCCCAACATGGAACATATATTGCAGAAGGTCACTGGTGCATCTAGGATATCCATGATTGATGGCTTTTCTGGCTATAATCAGATATCAGTCATGCTTGAAGACAGAGAAAAAATAGCCTTCACCACTCCTTGGGGCACATTCATGTATGCCAAGATGCCCTTTGGATTGATGAACGCAGGGGCAACGTTTCAGCGAGCCATGGACATAGCCTTCATTGGGGAAAAAGATAAGTTTGTGGTGATTTACCTAGATGACATAACAGTCTTCTCCAAGACTGATATAGAACATTGCTGCCACTTGAAGAGGGTTTTCCTGAAGTGTCGCAGGTATGGCCTTTCCCTAAATCCCAAGAAATCATTGTTTGCTATGCAAGAGGGGAAGTTGTTAGGCCATATAGTCTCAGCGGAGGGAATGAGGATTGAACCTGACAGAGTAGAAGCAATTCAGGCCTTGTCACTTCCCAGATCTAAAAAGGAGGTTCAAGCATTTTTGGGAAGAATTAATTTCCTGAGGAGGTTTGTCTCAAATTTTGTTGAATTGGTGAAACATATCACAGCCATGATTAGGAAGGGCCATGAAATAAAATGGACTGCTGAACCCAGGAATTCTTTTGACCAAATAAAGAAAGCATTGACCGAGGCTCCTGTGCTGATCATTCCATATTATTCTAAAGATTTTATGATATTTTCTTTTGCTTCCTTTGACACAGTAGCAGCGGTTTTGTTGCAGAAAAATGATCAAGGGCAAGAGCAGCCTATTTCCTTCTTTAGCAAGGCGCTGAGAGATGTAGAGCTCCGATACGAGATCATGGAGAAGCAGGCTTATGCCTTGGTGAAAGCTCTCAAAGTTTTCAGAGTCTATGTCTTACACTCAAAGATCATTGCATATGTCCCTTCAACCTCTGTGAAGGACATTCTTATACAGCCTAACATAGACGGAAGAAGAGGTAAATGGATCACTAAGATCCTAGAATTTGACCTGGAAATTAAGCCCACCAAGCTAATAAAGGGGCAGGGTTTGGCCAAGCTACTGGCCGAATCCAATTATAAAGCTTTGGAAATAAATTTTATCAATGAGCAAGCTGAATCATCCAACAGAGGTTCCCAAAGCACTGTGCCACTATCAGCATGCCCCTGGTACAAAGATATCTTGTATTTCCTGCAGGAATTAAGACCCCCTGATGGGATGGAAAAAAGAAAGGCAAGAGCGTTAAAGCTCAAAGTTGTCAGGTATTGTCTTATTGGCCAAGCCTTGTATTGGAAAGACCCCCAAGGGGTATTACTAAGGTGTCTGGACCCACAGGCCTAGAAGGTTATGAATGATTTCCATAACGGTCTCTGTGGAGGCCATTATTTTTGGAAGACCACAACGCACAAGATCCTCCGAGCTGGGTACTACTGGCCCACCTTATTTCCTGATGTCTGCAGGGAAATTAGAGCTTGCATCAAATGTCAGAAATTCTCAGGGAAGCAGCAGCTCAAATCCCTGCCATTGAAACCTGTGGTGGTCTTAGCACCCTTTCAGCAGTGGGGATTGGAATTCATCGGGGAAATTCATCCTCCCTCAAGTGGCCAGCACCGATGGATTTTGACAGCAACCGACTACTTCACTAAATGGATAGAAGTTGTCCCTACCAGAAGCACTTCTCACAAAGCAATCATCAGCTTCTTGGAAGACATCATAGCTAGGTTTGGCTGCCCTAGCAAAATTGTCATCGACAATGCTTCCCCATTTCGGTCTGAGCCTCTGATCAAATTTTGTGAACAATTTGGGATTTCACTGATTCACTCCACTCCCTACTATCCTCATGGAAACGGACTGGCGGAGTCCTCTAATAAGAGTCTAATCAATCTTATCAAAAGGCTATTAGAAGATAATAAAAGGGCCTGGGACTCAAACCTCAAATTTGCGCTTTGGGCTGATCAAGTGACAACAAAGAAGTCCCTGGGTCTCTCACCCTTCCAGCTTGTTTATGGGATTGAGGTCATCTTCCCCACTCAACTTGCCTTGCCTGTGGCAAATCTCCTCCAAGACCATGAGGGGGAACCTAACCATGTGCTCAGAAGAATTCATCAGATGGTGGAGGTGCAGCAAATCAGAGAACAGGTCCTGGACAGAGCTTACAATCGTCAACAGAAGATCAAGCAGGCTTTTGACAGGAAAAGCAAAAAGAAAGAGTTTGAGCAGGGTGATCTGGTGTTCAAGTGGGATGCACCTAGGCAGGAAAGGGGAAAACACAATAAATTTGACGCCCTCTTATTCGGGCCTTTCAAGATCCTTGAGGTGTTTTCAAACAACACTTACAGGTTGTAGGATCTGGAAGGCAACAAAGTGTTTAATGGCCCAGTCAATGGGAATTTCTTAAAGAAATGTTTTCTTTGAGCCGCAGTTGGCTCGTTTTGTTTTTGTTTTGTAAATATTGTTCTTGTTTTATTTTTTGGACTAATAAATGACTCTATAGCCCAATAGCAAAGGCACTAAGTCTGCAAAAGAGTTCTTAGAGCATCACAGGGATGACTCTATCCCCCATGGAGCCAAATGTTAGCGATATTTCTTGTTAAGGGGGCAGGAGTGCGAAAGGATGGGTTAAAACCCATTTGTCCTAAGTTTTGGGTGATAATGCACCCATGGTAAACAACACGCAAGTTCAAGTAGTCCAGATTCGCGCGCCCGAATCAACTGCGCACGTTAGATTCCTGACCCCCCTCGCCTTTCTACCTTTAAACGAGGGGGGGGGGTCCGGAATCGAGGGCGCACCTCTCCGACGGCCCAGATCAGCGCGCTCGGATCAACGATGATGAAGACCATTCCGGACCCGCCCCGCCTTTCTACCTTTAAGCGGAGGGGGAGGTCCGTAATTCCATATGCAACTTCCTGACGGCCACGATCGAGGCGCCCAGATCAACAGCGCTCGTGCAGCCCCGCCCTTCTCAGCTGCCCGGTGCTTAACTAATGTGGGCCCGCCTCCCGTCATTTCATCCTCCCTTCTGCCTTTCCCCTGCTGCCGTGTGTCATCCATTCACCTCCTCCTCTTTGGTCCGCGTGGTCTTACCTTCTTCTCACCACCCACTCATTCCTTGCCACGAGTCCCGCTCCTTTCCACGTCAGCCTCACACCCGAAGGCGAATTCATTCCTCCCGTCTTCCTCCCTTTCACCCGATGTCTTCCGCCATCAATCGTCCTCCGTCATTCTTCTCTCATCTTGCCACGTCTTCCACGCCTTTATAGCCCGACCCCACCATCCTCGTCATGTTCCTCATCCTCCACGCTAGCCTCCATGCCTATTCGCCGCGGTTAGTCTGTTATTCTATGTGGCAGCGCGAGGAGTCTTCCATATACCAAAGTGTTGAGTTGGCTGGGCTGTCCTCGATCCCAAGAAACAGTTATTGAGGCAGTTGGTGGTGGTTAGACATCGTCTCCGCCATAATGGGGACGTCCTGCAATGAATTAAAGGCACGCCGATTCGTTGATGTAACTATCAGAATATTGATCGCGTCTAACATAAGTTACACAATTATTCAAAGATTGCGGCTGCAGAATGTCAGAAGCCATGTAGATGCAAAGCTTTCAATACATTCCTTGGTTCCGCTGCTGTTGTTGTTTTGAGTATATGTAGGCATTTTCGCCATTTTTGTATCGATCGATGGTAGAGCTAAGCTCTCGACTGTAAAGTTTCAGCAAATACTCTGGTTTCCTGGTTATGCCTCTGTGTTTGAGACTTCTTGGTTTATAACAAACAGTTTTTCTTTTCTTTCCGTCTGGTTTCATCTTATGCCAGAGAGTTCGCAGTTGAATGATTCACGCGAACTTAGCAATCTTGTTATGATAAAGGATTTGTTGTGACATTGTTGTGATTTCTGGTATCTGTGTTTGAATGTGAAAGGATTTTGTGTTCGAATGCATTCTTCTTCAGTCTGTTACAAACCAGATGTTTGTGATAGACCTTTGCATCCTTCTTGCGTAAGTCTTCCACCTACTCACCCATTTACTATGACCCATTGTTTGGAGTTTATCAAGACCTCACTCGTTCATGCATGCCTGGTCTGATTTCTGAGTTGAGATGATATTGTTCTGAGTTTCCTTCCATTTTATCACCTTTTAAAAAAATCATGACATTAAACTGATGGGCGTCAGGCTCTACCCCTTCTAGCAATCCAGGGGTGACCTCCGTAGCCAACAAAACCTAGGACAACACGATTGAAATGCAATCTGTTGTGCACAAAACTCTGTCAGTCCTTGGTATGACGATATAAAATTCTGTCTTGAACATGGGTCAGCTCCTCGTCACCTGGATCCCACTAAAAGAAGAGAATTGAGATTAAATTCTGCCTCCTTTAATTTGGTTAATGGTATCCTATGTCGTCAAAATTTTGATGGTGTACTGATGCGCTGTCTTGAGAAAGACGAAGCAGAAAAAGTCTTACTAGAATTGCATGCAGGAGAAGCTCATGGTCATTTTTGTGGTGAGACCACTGCTCATAAGGTTTTGAGAGCCGGTTATTACTGGCCCATGCTTTTTAGAGATGCCCATGCCTTATGTCGTAAGTGTATTATTTGTCAAAAAGAATCAGGGCGGTTACAGAAACCAGCGTTTCCTTTGCAGCCCGTCTCTGTAGACTCTCCTTTTCAGCAGTGGGGCCTTGATATCATAGGTCCAATCAAACCACCATCCTCACAACAACATAATTTTATCATAACAGCCACAGATTATTTCACAAGGTGGTCTGAAGCTACCGTGTTAAGAACTGTGAATACCAGTCAGGTAATTTCCTTTTTAAATTCGAATATTATCACTCGTTTTGGTATCCGTGATTGTTTGGCATTCGACAACGCTTCTTACTTTTCCTCTCTTGATATGAGCGAGTTCTCTTTGGAAAAGGGAATTAAATTGAAGTATTCTGCTAGCTATTACCCCTAGGGCAACGGATTGGCAGAGTCAACAAATAAGAATCTGATTAAAATCATCAAGAGAATGGTGGCTTAAAATCACAAAAACTGGCACAATGCACTATTAAACACGATTTGGGCTGATAGGGTAACCCAAAAAACTGTTGTAGGTAACTCCCCCTTCTTTCTTATTTATGGCAGAGAAGCAATTCTGCCACCACACATTCTTCTTCCCTCACTTCAGCTATCACAAAAAATTCAAGAAGAAGATTGTCCCCCTTTGGAAAACTGAATTAATGCTTTGATGAAGCTAGAAGAGGTAAGATCCCAAGCTAAACATAAGTTAGATTAGCATCAACTAGTAGTTAAAAGCTGGTTCGATTCTAACTCTGCCTCTGATAGGAACGTCGAAGTAGGTGACCTCGTTTTAAAATGGGACAAACCGCATGAGGGAAAGGGAGAGCACACGAAATTTCAAAACTTATGGCTTGGACCTTTTTTAATTGCTGATAAGTTGGGTCCCAGCTCTTTTTGATTGCAGAATCTAGAAGGATAGCCTAACACCTATCCGGTGAATGTCCAAGCCCTGAAAAGATACTTCGCTTGATGATAACCCTTGTATATTATGTACATATTTTTCTTTGTTTTCTTTTCTTTTGTTGTTTTGTTTTCGATTTCTCCTTTGAGTTTATCAGTTTATGTTTTTGGAAATACACATACCTGCATACTGAGCTATTCAGACGAAGAAAATAGAAAATTCTTTCACTAAAATGACTACTGAAAAATTGTATAAACATCAATTGTATACTTCTGAAATTTACATCTGTGTTGGCAAAAAACTATTGTTTGAAAGAAGTTAACTGATTTCGATCTCTGAGTAAAGCATGTCATGATCATCTATTATATTTTTACGTTGTCCCTATTCCTTAAGGGAATGACTTAGAAGATGCCTCCCGGCCTTAGAAAGTTGGTTCTGTAAATAAACCATTTCTGGATCTTAATAAAGGACTGTTCTAAAAAAAAATTCTGTTGAGGTATAAAAAAATATGTTAAAATATCATAATTTTCAGCGTCACCTCGCTTGACTATATATTGTTAAAAAAAAAGGTAAATCATTAATAGAGCTATGGGAAGTTCTTGTAAACCCGTCGGGATGCTGAACAGGTTTGCTGGCAGGGGGTAAATGCATGCATGACGCCAAGACAACTTCGTCGGGGTACTGAACAGGCCTGCTGGCAGTGAAGCAATGTCGGGTATATGAAAAATGGCAAAAATAAGATAACTTGACCTTAAAATGTCCTTTATTCTGATCCAGAACTTCTTGGCAGGATACAGATATTAGAGTGGGTTAAATGGAAACCCTGTCGAGGCTATGGATGCCTGCTAGCAGCAGTGGCTCTGTCAACAGTATTGGGGATTTTATCTTTAATATCGTGGCTCGCTTGTCTTAATATTGTTATCATTTTTCATCCTTTAAACACTGTTGGAATATGTGGTTAATGAATATGTTTACACGATTTTTCTGGTTGTTATTTTTGAGTTAGAATTTTTCTCGTTATCCTAATCTGAGTTTGTTTATTTTTGGCAGAGATAACTGCTTCTACCAGTGTGTCTCCATTGTTGGAAGCCAATTTGCATTTTTCTACTGTCCTTATAAGCTGCCTACACCAGTATTTTTCAAACCTTGATTTCATCGCAATCCTTGAATAAAACAACACTATTATTTCGTGCGTTTGCACAATTACCTTGGTTTTCATTTTCATGACTGCAAGTGTGAAAAATTGGTTTTCGAAGTCACATTAAAATCATCACTGGATTGTTGTGATCATTCTTTTCGATATGCCTATTGCGTTTCCAATTTGATTATAATTATACAGCCGACAAGACTCCAAGATCCTTATTCATTTTGTTAATTTGACTTGTTAAGGCTTGTGATTCAATTGTTGGTTTATTGATGGTTTGATTTCGATATTTTTTAAGCGATTCCCTTGACACATTGGTTTCATGAAAATGATTGGCGTTGTGGTTATACCCTTCATATAGATCATTTCACACAACACATATTTCATATGATCGGACCCTTGGTATTGATTTCGATTCATTTGTTTGGTCTTAAAGCTATGATAAAACTTTACTCATGCAAATCTTTGGTCGATTTACCATAAGGTTTCATTGACTGAATGGCATTGTTTTTAACCTATGCAATAGTGGGTTGAATAGTTATTTGCGTTGGCAGTTGTACTATGGGATATGACTGTTTTGCATGGGCTGAACTAGCTCCACCACCTTCGCACGTTCTATCATTAATGTTTTCCCCCTATCCCGGTTCACCTTTGCTAGTTTTCGGGTAAGCCTGTGAGTGTTCTGCCCCTACGTATGTTGTGTTCAAACCCTGTCCCGTTCACCTCGCTCACTGTGTGCTCCTGTCTATGGCACTAGTGGTGCGCATAGAGCCAAATGGTAACCAAACTTTGTTACTATTCGATAATGCTCGAAAGGATTTAGAAGATAGTGGTTGGCTCGTGTTTATACAGAGGTTCGAGGGTTTCAACCTTTCGGTTGCCCAACAATTCGCCCTCACCTTTGATGGGTGCAGGACTAAAGTAGGTGACATACAACTTGAGCTCAATGAAGAATTCATAAGCTCTGCTATAGGACTGGCAACTACAGGCCAGCGATGGTTTAAAAACTCCAAAGTTGATGAGGTGTCATGGCCATTACTATTCGTATCAAGGAAGGTTGTCTCCTGTGATAAAGGTATGCCAATTTCCACCCTCAAACCCAGGTGGCACGATCTTTTGGTAATTGTGAAACAATTTGTGACCTGTGAAGGTTGGTATGGCTTGGTTTTTCTGTATCACCTCCCGTTATTGATGAATTTCATGGGCTATCCTTTGAACATGCCGCATTACTTCTTGTGTAGTCTTTGCAAGATGTCTAAGAGGTTCAAACGTGAGAAGGATGGTAGCATCTTGTTTCATCATGGCTTGATTAGACTCATCGTCGTCCACCATTTAAACCTTCATGGCGATAATTGGCAAGCCTTTATATCCATAAATGGCTTTGCTAATCCGGAGGCTGCTCAAATCGATAAACTCGTGGTTAGTGAGACTTTGGCTGGACCAGCTGTGCCATTTCATATTCTTCTACCCCCTGCCAAACCCTCGGTTTTCCCTGACATCGACCTACCTGACATCATAACAGACAATACTCAGGCTGTCAAGAAGCATGTGAGTGAGAAAGTCAAGGGCAATCCTACTGTCGACAGTAAGGGTCAGAAAAATTCTTGATTGATATCGAGACTTGATCAGAATAAACCTAAGCCAAACGTCGACCAAAAGCCCATAGTTCTGAGAGAGGACTCAGACTCCGATGTTGAGCATTTCCTAGAAGAAGAGTACCCCTATTCCCATGGCCTATGCTCCGAGAAACCCTATGAATATGTCTCTAATTTACCCCCATGCCTAAAGGACAATCCTAACTACCCAGGGATCAAGCTACATAATGAAACCCCTGGTGATTTAAACAAACCCTCGCCTGTGATATCAAAACCCGAACAAACATCATGCATCCAATGCAGTGTGTGGCTATAGCGTTATTACACCGACGTTCCCTTATTGCATTCAAAGATCAAATCGTTAGAGGACCAAGTTACAGTGTTGACAATAGAAAGAAACATGCTTCAAGCTAATGACAAGAAACAAAAAACCACTGGTTCGATTGTCTTCAGGAATGTCGAATCAGCAACAGCCTTCATCAATTCCAAATTATCATAATCGAAGCCGTTTATTATTGTCCAGGTATGAATTTCAATATGATTTTTGCTTTGTAAGTTTGCTTGAATTATTATAACATATTCGGTTTTGCTTCCAAATTAGCTCTGTTCATTTTGATTCGAAATGATTCTGTTATAGTTTAGACGATTTTGTTGTGGATCCTGTACAGTAGATTCATTTTACTAAACTCAAAAGTATTTACGATTTGGTTATGCGATGTTGCCATGCCCAACTTAGTATAGGCAATTGATTGGTTGTAGATTCGGTTTGGTTTGTTTTTGAATCAATTCTGCTCGTCTGATTTAGGATAGTCAATTTGGTTTGATTTCGATTAGTTTCGTTTGTTCCTAATAGACTCAAAACAACCCCGTTGACTTCAATTTGCCAGGAACGACTCTGTTTTGTATGGAATTAATATTCTCGTTTGGATTCTGGTTACATTCGACCTGTGCAAAAGATCTATTTACTAAAATCGTGGAGCTGTTTTGATTCATAACGATTGTATCGACCCCAAATTGTTTTGATTTATCCCAGTTGATTTGATTTACAAATGATTGTTGTGTGCCACAATTAGTATGATCGTTTGTATATGTTTAATATAGTTCTATTAATTTGAAAAACGATCCTGTTGATTTCATTTGGATTCAACAATGATTTTGCTGATGGCTGAAGAAACTATTTGTGTCGATTGGAATTGATTCGTGAAAATAATTTCATTGCTGTCAAATTATCTAATGCGATTTTGTTTACCCCAAATTGGTGATAAAAAATTGAACAGAGTGCATGCATCTATGTTACCATTCGGTTGACCACGTTTTACTTTGTTTCAATTTGCATACAAGTGTTGATTTGAATGCTTCTTTTGGTTTCTAATTAGTAATCAAATATTGTTCAATAGTTTGAATATATTCTTTAAGATTTGGATTGGTTTTGAAACGATTCTGTGCTCAATTTAGACCAGCTATAGTTTGAATATATTCTTTAAGATTTGAATTGGTTTTGAAACGATTCTGTGCTCAATTTAGACCAGCTACAGAATCGCAAGATTCTGTAGCTAGTCTTAAAAATTAGATTTTTGTCAATTATATCAATAAAATATCTTTTAAACTTGTCTATTTTTGTCTTCTTTCAGGTGCATACGAATTACAATGATCAAATGTACATGTTACAGCAGTTTAGGAGATAGTTTGGATATGTTTTTATTTTAGGTTGTTAGCTTGAGTCAGAAATAGAGATTTGGGATATTATCCTCAGATTTTTGTAAACTCTTTTGATAATTCCCATAGGGATGTTTTACCCTGTGGGAGGTCTTTAAATACTTGTCATTTTTTGAAATAAATGGACCATCATCATCACTGTGGGGAGAACCGGAATATGGATTTATGATTCCTACTGAGATGAAAGTTGATGTCTTGTAACAGCTTTCGCTTTCAATATATCAAACTTTTGTTTCAAGTTTTCTACATATCAGTTTGCAATTAATTATCGTCTACTTTAGCTATCATGATTCTTTGCATGTTGATGTGATTTGATTTACATGTTGTCCATGTCTAATCTCTCTTATTTTTAAAAAATACAACAATTAGTCTACTTCAGTTTAATGAATTACAGGTTTACCTTTTTCGTTAAATGAATTACTTTGTACAAGTCTTTGCACACAGATTTATCTAGCTGCGACGATTTGTAAATTATAAGATTGCTGTAATTTTTTATGTCTTGTTTGTCCTGTTATTTATATTTGAAGAGCACAACAACTTTTCGTTTACGAGAAGCTCATGAAGAATCTGGTGCGGGTTTCCTCCCACCAAACAGCTGAATCAACCATCATACACAGGACAAACCTGAAGCGTTACTTCAGGTCAGTTTGCTATATTTTGTTTAATAATTAATTTGTTAGTATAATTTAAGTAGTTTCGTTAGATATGTATATAGTTTAGATTCTTAGTTAGAATTATCATTGTAGTGGCTTAACTTAGATAGTTTTTCATTTTATTTATTTTTCATAAAATAAAAAAACAATAGTTTTGTTGTCTTAGGACAGTTTACCAATGATTTTTGCAGGTTTTCATTTAAATCTGTAATTTGTAAATATTGTACATTTGTGATTAAATATTTAATTCTGTTGATAGTTAAATGTTTAATTTCGTAGAGTTATTATAGTATTAGACAGTAAATTGTATATATTAGTAGTTCAGATTTGTTTATTAGTTTTGTTTTAATTGTTATTTTTATTTAGATTAAATCATTTAGAGTAGTTTTATTTTGTTTTTTTTAGGACTTAGATCGGCTAACGGATCCGCTAAACCCGTCACGGTGGGTTATCCCAAACAGCTTGGGTTATTTAGACAACCCCGGACCGGATCCACTCTTCCAGTTGGCGAGCATTCATTTTCGCCTGTCAACATTACCTCAGAAACATATAGATATTCAATATGCTCAAGTGTGATTCAAATGAGAGAGCCTTGCCTCTTATTTATACTCTCCAAGTAGCTTCCTTAAAAACATGTTCTAGGTCACTTGGCCCACTTTCCTTATTTTAGGGTTGGGTTCACTTCTAATTTCTCCATTAAATTTATTATTGAAATAATTTATTTTGTATTCAATTTGAATTGTAATACACTCATCACTTCACTTTATTATTTACCTTTTAAAATCTGTTAAACCACTTTGATTTCTTTGACCTTTTGGGGCTTTTAGATGACATATGAGGGTCCTCCAACTTCGTAAGGCCATAAATCTCAAATTGTGAGGAGTTATCTAACGTTCTACATACCACCAGAAATGGCTTGACATGTATAATCCATATAGAATAGTATTATCTAAAAATATATCATAACTCATACCGTTACCCATCAAACAAACTTGGGTCCATTACCCAAACTTGGGGTCTCCAACTTCTCATGACCATAACTCTCTAACCGTGAGGAATTATGTGACGTTCCACATACCACCGAAAATGACATGACAAGCACTATCCATCTAGGATAGTTTCCATGACAAATTCACTTTCCTTCATCTCATTATTCCATAATTAATCATGGGTTCGCTTACTTCACAAAGCATCTTCCCATGAGGGCTTTCACCATAAGGGGACCACTTTGGAGTTCATCCATAGTTACTTCTTATCAACAATGACAAAAATATAATGAGTCATATTTATATCAAACAATATTTGGTCCATTACCCAAACCTTTGTGCTATGGGTCTTTCTTCAAGGGTTGACATCAATGACAACCAACTTTAATCAACAATCTCCCCCTTTGGCATTGATGACAACACTCTGATGCAACACTAAAATCATATCACTCATGCTCCCCCTGGAACCATGCCTCTATCCTATGCATCTGATAAATCTACTCCTCCTGGAACCATGCCTCTATCCTCTGCATCTGATAAATATCTCCCCCTTTGTCATCAATGGAAAAGGTTTATTTCCATCTGGGGTTGCTCCCCCTGATAGACTGTCCTCTTCTGGTGTTTCCTCATGTACATCTAATACATATAAGATAAGCATTCAAAAAGCATTCATTTTTGGAGTATAAATAACTCCAATTCTTTGGCGAAGATATTAAAAGGCTTCCCATGGAAGTGGTTTTGTAAAGATGTCTTCCAGTTGTTCTTTTGTGCCCACATACTCAACTCTGATGTTATTTTCTGCAACCTGTTCCTATAGAAAGTGATACTTGATTGGAATGTGCTTATTCTTGGAGTGCATCACCGAGGTTTTTGAGATACTGATGGCACTTGTATTATCACAATATATTGGAATGGGATCATCATACTCAACCTGTATATTTGTCAAAGATTGTTTCATCCAAAGAACCTGTGTACAACATGTTGCTGCTACAATATACTCTGCCTCAGCTATAGATAAATATATTGATGATTGTTTCTTTCTTAGCCATGATACCAAACACTCACCTAAGTAAAACGCTTCTCCATTGGTGCTTCGTCGGTCATCAATACAACCTGCCCAATTTGCATATGTGTAGGCAATAAGTGATATATCTTTTCCTTTTGGATACCATAATCCAAACTATTCTGTTCCTTTGAGATATTTGAAGATCCTCTTTACTGCTAATACATGTGATTCCTTAGGTGTTGCTTGAAATCATGGCACCTGTCCAACTTCCTGTATTACATATGGACTAGATGTTGTCACATATAGTAGGATGCCAATCATTGACCTATATTTCCTCTGATCTATAGACTTTGAATCATCATCTTTGCTCAAATTACAACTAGTTTGCATGGGAGTGATAACTAGTTTGCAATCTTCCATTCCGAACCTCTTTAGAATTTCTCTGATATACTTGGTTTGATAAATAAAAATTCCTTGGTTGCTTTGATGTATCTGAAGTCCCAGAAAGAAGGATAGTTCTCCAAGTAACAACATTTCAAATTCATTCATCATGTCTTTTCCAAATTTTTGGCTTAACCTGTCATCATCACTACCAAAAATAATATCATCAACATAAACTTCAACTAATAAAATATTACCTTGACTTACCTTGATGTAGAGGTTGATGTCTTCACTTCCTTTTCT
>JZKD02S1649851.1:123153-134799 GCA_000966675.3 Picea glauca
AGGTTGCTCTATAGGTAGGGTGTGAGAATGCCTACATGTGGGAAAAACAAGTGTTTTCTCGAATCTTCTAGAAGGAGAAACTTCTATGGTGAGGTGGCATCTGAATGGTTTGGATCTTACTCAATTTCATGATTTAGTGGGATCATCCTAACCTCCTCACCTTATCCTCTTCAACTTATAAAAGGAGAGGAGTTCTCATGGAGAAAGTTAGCTTTGGTTAGCTTTTGAGATTTTGATTTTGGATCTTGAAGTGGGATTTGGCTTGGAATTGTTAGCTTGGTTAGAGTGGGTTTGAGATTTGCTTTGTCAAGGTAGATTGTGAGTAGCTATCAGATCCATGGTTTCAGAATCCTTGGAGCAAGAAGTGTGTGGGGAACAAAGGACAGTTGGAAGGGACCTTACGACATCAAGGCCATGGTTGTAATCTCTCTTTCACATTTAATATGATATAGTAATATGATTCTTTCCTATAAAGCTTGTTGTGTTTTATGGTATGATTCCTTGATCACATACATAAGTTTATATTGAGTTTATGATATTACTATCACTTTGGTTGGTTGCGTTCTTTTGCAGGTTCATCATTGTATGAGCATTGGAACAGAGCTAGGATGGTGATGGCAAGAGGAAGCGACATTTAAAAGGTATGTCACCCATCCCTCTTTAGTTAGTAAATTCAATATCTAAACTTAAGGAAAGTGTCATGTTCTGGTGTGCTTTGTTCTAGATCTAGCTGGATCTAGGGAGATCAATTAGTGTCCGCACCTACCGATTAGTCCGATAACACTTCATCTCATTATTCCACAATTAAGCATGGGTTTTGTTACTCCACAAAGTGTCTTCCCGTGAGGGATTTCACCATAAGGGGACCACTTTGGAGTTCATCCATATTTACTTCTTATCAACAATGAAAAAACAATAATGAGTCATATTTAAATCAAACAATATTGGGTCCATTACCCAAACCTTTGTGCTACGGGTCTTTATTCAAGGGTTGACATCAATGAAAACCAACCTTAATCAACAATAGGTTTGTCTACTTTATCATGCATCTCAACAAAAACATTCATACGTTCTTGAACATCTTAAAATGTGACAACCATATTATGTGCATCCTCTTGTTCATCAAACAATTCTGATTTGGTTTCATTAAACTTCTGAAAATTTGCTTGAAATGAATTAATAGAAATAAGTTCTTTCTCATAATATTCTTGCAAAAGTGAAAAACTAGCAACATGCACTATTTCACAGTCTAGAGTTCCCATGGATGCAATTTCAAAACCATGATTTTCAAATGATTCAAATAAAAACACTGCCTCTTCATTACCCTTATGTATTTCCGATTGAAAAATGGCATATGTTATTTTGTTGTTTTCCTGAAGCTCTATGTCATTTGTTTGTTCATTGCTGAAAGTTTCCATAGATGCAGTTTTAGAATCCTCATCCATGTCTATGTTGTTTAGAAATTAAACCAGTATGTCATTCTCAGGGGAAGAAAGGCAACTTTGAAATACTTCGTCATGCTGGAAACATTTTTGAATATCCCTATTTGTTTCAGATGAATGATGATGGTCTTGAACAACCATCATCATTTGTTTCTTCATTGTCATTTGTTTGTTCATTGCTGGAAGTTTCCATAGATGCAATTTTAGAATCCTCATCCATGTCTATGTTTTTTAGAAATTGAACTAGTATGTCATTCTCAGGGGAAGAAAGGAAACTTTGAAATACTTCGTCATGCTAGAAACATTTTTGAATATCCCTATTTGTTTCAGGTGAATGATGATGGTCTTGAACAACCATCCCTTGAGAATCTTATTCTTCCTTTTTGGGTTGATAGTTTAGCATAGGCTATAGATATGAGCTGAAATAAATTTTCATGTGACCATCAATATGGTTACCATTACTGGCCAATCTACTTCTCTCTTTGTATTCACCATCATGTCCGGTGAATTTCTGATTTGAGATATTACAAAAAAATTTCTTCAACAATTTGAAAGAAGTAAAACATAGTGGCAAGGTTGTCTCACCTGATTCGATACTTTCTCTGGTCTCTTTACTATGGGCATATTTATGAACATACCCATTTTTAGTTTCACCTTTGACTAATGAATGTACCTCTGAACTGATGGAAAACATAGGAGAAGAATGTTGCAACATCTTATTTATTTTTTCCATTGATCTATTGTGATTTTTCATCAACACAAATTCATTTGCCTCCACAATGATCTCAAAATTCTCTTTCAATAATTTAAATGCATCAAAACACAGAGGCAGAGAATTTTCTTCAGTTGAATCAATACTTTGCTTTCTATAACTAAGATATGTAGGATGGTTGATCTCACTATACTACTGAAAAAGACATATTCAATATTATAATCATCTTCATACTTATCATATATAGGCAAAGAAATGACCTATTCAATATCATCTAACAAGAACAAACTTGGAACATCAACTTGTTCTTCAAAAAATTGATTTGCAAATTCATGTTCTTGATTGTCTACAAATGAATACATGAAATAATCAACCTCTTCTCTTTCAACGGGTGGGACGTAATCCTTTGAAACATCATTGGTATTGGAAAATTCAAGAGGGCCTATGGCATGGTCAACCCTATGCTCAAGGTTCCAATCAACCATTTTATGTTCATATTCTCTTTTATTTTCTTCATCTCAATTCTATTCACATGCTTGAATATTATGTTGAATGTCTTGTGCATCATTGAACATTTGTTGTAAAGATTTATGTCTCCTTTCCATCAAGATGAAAGACAGATCTGGATGAAGAGTAGTTGCGTAACGGAGCATGGAAACAACTTCAGTAGGTCAGATTTCTTCATATAATTTAAAATAGATACTAGAAAATTGTCTACTGAATATAGAGATAGTTTCATTGTCCTGCCTTATCAAGGCATAGAACTCGATAAGTTGTATTTCCAAGGATTTTTTCTCACTCCAAAACTTCAGAAAATAATTCTTCAACTCCTCCCACGAGCTAATTGTCTCTGGATGCAATTTTTTAAACCAATCTTTGGTGTCCCCTTTTAAGCATTGAGAAAAGGCCCTCATGCAAAGATCGTCATGGTTAATCTCAAATAAATCTATAAAATGCTCAAACCCTTGGATGTGCTTTTCAGCTGAGATAACATTAGGTTCTCCATCAAATACAGGTAGATATTCATGATAATTTGGAGGGAAATTGTGGAGGACTTGGGGTAGTTTCAAGGGTATGTATCTATGTCGGGCTATGGAGGACGCTAGACTAGGAACAAGGGAATATACATTAGCCTTGGCTTCATGAGGTTCATTAACTTGGTCATGGTCATCACATGGCCCAACTGTAAAATTTTTATCAAAATCAGTGATACAGTGGGGGTATGCATGTGTAACTTTAAAACAAGGTTAAATGATTGCAAGTTTTTCATGATTGTCATCCAAATGCAACAGGTAAAGAAAAATTTGTTTGGTATGCTCAAGGAAGGAAAAAAGTGACTTATAACAAATAGTAAAATGCTTTGGAAGAGATCCTATTTTGAGTACCTGTTTTCCTCCATGACACCTTCCCACTCCCCTGCCAAAGAATTTAATCTTCCAGCGAAGTTTCTGAATTATATTTGAAGCTTGAGTGAATCCGCTAATAATGTTTTGGAAGTTGGGTTCTGCATTGAGAGTGGAGTTGCCCTTGAAGATTTGAATTTCTGGATTCTTCTACCAGTGGAAGCACCTTCAAACTGATTTTTTGATGTGTGGAGTCACCAGAGTACGAATACAACCAATATGTGATGTGTGGAGTCGCCAGAGTACGAATACAGCCAATATGTGCCTAAGTGTCTACTGCTCTCAGACCTTAGAACTCAACCATGTCATTCTTTTCCAGGGACAATGTTTCAATTTCGTCCCCGACAACGACGCTAAAATGTTAGCACCCTGTAAATATGTTTGGCTGTCAAAACAAACGATAGGGGTAACTATTTCAACCAACTTTAGAGCTGAGGCACTAGCCTGCTCAACTCAAAGATGGCTCTCTCGTGTCACTTGATATTTATTTTATAATGAGTGGCTAGATTTGGTTTGTTTTGGGAGTTTTTAATAAAGTTGTTGGCAAGGAAGGGGAGGAACACTTTGGGCTATGGAGTTTGGAATAAACAGTACATTGTCAAACTTGAGAACTATTAAGAGGAAAAAGGCTAAATCAAGTAGTGAGTCTGAGTTTATATTTGAAAATTTTGCATGGCATCGGAAGAAAAAGAAACAATAACTACATCAGAGCATTAGAGGAATGAATTCAAAAATAGTTCAGAAATAGATAAACATAATCTAAATTGTTAAATCCTAGAGCATCAAATGATGAATTATGGGCCTCTAATATTCCAATTTAGAAAAGAAGAAGTGAAATATAATCTTATAGGAAATACATACTATGAAAAGAAACAAGACATATATCACCGCCAGTTAGAATATTTTCATAAATAGTCCAAAATTTGCCTCTACTTTTATATATTCATAATAACCCCAAAATTTACAAAGGTCTTCTTGCACAGAGGGCAGGCTCCTCTTTCTTCCCCCCTTTTTACATCCTTGGGATGATACATATATAGAGAATTTTCCTTAGTGGAATTCAAAACATTCAGACTTCTCATAATTCTAAAATTAGAGACGCGATACAAGGAGGAGCGATTTATAATAACCACTATCCTATTTTTAAGGGGTTGTTAGGAATATCTTCATCATTTCCCGACCATATGTCCAAAACATGCTGAGATATACTTATTATAGTCTGAGAATTTATTTCAGCTCAACAATCTCCTCCTTTAGAGTGACCAAGCATGCCGGTTGATTTTCTCTGATGCTTTCAGCCATTTCGACCACGTTTTTCGTATTCTACCTTTTTCTCCGCTTCTATTTAATAGTTGGCCCATTGATGATTAGGTCCTTCATGATGGGATTTATCCTGACTTCTAATCCTGGGTATATAGAAGGTTCTGTATGGAATTTAGTTGTTAATATACCTGCAATTTCCCTTTCCTTCCTACTAATGGATAACCCCACCATGCTACTTGAATGACCTATTTGACTGGATGTGGCTTGATTGGATTCATCCATGTATCTAAGTATCATGGACACCGAGATGTTCCTTCAAAAATTAGAGATTCGATCTTATATATGATATGATACGCTCATACTCAAGTATCAGTAGTTATAGAGTTCCAATCATGAATCACTGACAGAGTTACTTGCAGGTACGTTGGTTACCATGCTCGACCAATCAATTTCAAATGATTAGCATTCGAGTTCGTTAAATGGTGGTGTTATCCTAACATAACATGGTTGTGAAGTACCAAACGAGTGAAACAGGGTGATTCTGACCAGCCGCTAGCCGCCCCACGAGTGGTCGATTTGACATATTGAAACATGTGACATCGGAGGTTTGGTGAAAGTGGTTTTAGGAAAAATTCCCTTCACCACAATGTACCTTTGGAGGTGTCGTGCATCCATTTTAAAAAACACGATGGTTTTCCCTGGTCCACCTTTACATGACTAAGTCTTGTGCAAGTTCATCGCTCGATACGGGCCCTAGCTATTGATCTGGACTGTTTTACAATCGAAAGTTAGTTAAGTTATACATTTTTTTCCTCGACTATATTTATCTGTATGCTGTTGGATATAGACCAATCCCCCCAAACTATCATGTTTCCACATAGATATATAATTTTTCCAAATATCCGAAACTTGGATTCTATCTTGAAAAATTGTTATGGTGATAACAGGACCCAATTTTGTTTGATGGATAACAATATGTGTTTTGATATATTTTTAGGTAATACTATTCTATATGGATATTAAATGTCATTCCATTTCTGGTGGTATGTGGAATGTCACATAATGCCTCACGGTTTTAGAGTCATGGCCTTACGAAGTTGAAGGACCCTCATATGTCATCTAGAAGCCCCAAAAGGTCAAAGTAGTCAAAGTGGTTTAAGAGATTTTAAAAGGTAAATAATAAAGTGAAGTGATGATTGTACTATAATTAAAAGTGAATACAAAATAAATTAGTTCAATAATAAATTTAATGGAGAAATTAGAAGTGGGTTAATCCTAAAATAAGGAAAGTGGGCAAAGTGACCTAGAAGATGTTTTTAAGGAAGCTACTTGGAGAGTATAAATAAGAGGAAAATCTCTCTCATTTAAGACACACTTGAGAATATTGAATACTTGTAGGTGTATGAGGTAACCAAAGGATATATAAAAGCCAAATTTATGAGGAAAGTGAAGAAAAGAAGGCCGGAATTCAAAGAAGGATAAATTCTTTTGATGATGTTTTCTAAGTTTTTATTTTTTTCCAGGTCATCTTACCATTTTCACAATAAATTTTTTTCTAGAATGATTCAGAACATGAAATTGATATGACAATGAGGAAACATATCCAAGTATCTGTGGTAAAAAATTTATCTTTTGGGTCGTTTTATTTTTGGATTTACACTTCGTGGAAAATAGGGTTTGTGGCTAGTCCTAAAACTAGTCAAAAACAAGTGTTTTGGGTAAAAATGTCATAACTTATTCATAACATATCCAAATTTAGTAAGACCATTTTTTTTGGTTAGAGTACACTATGCAGTATTCTATGTAAGATTTTCAGATAAATTCAACAAATATTGCGTGCGGGGAATGCTCTACAAGGCCTCTCTCTAGAATAAGCCAAAATTCAACAAGGTGTGCCTTTTTTGCCACAACTCCTTTTATGAGAGGTTCCAAGTAGTGAAACCTAGAGAATTGCATAAAAAAGCACTGAGAAACATTGTATATTAGTTTCATATCTTTATTCATTACAGGTACAAAGTTATGATAATTTCAAGTTAGGGTTGTTGACTAATCCAAAACTAGTCTTGTGAGACTAAAGAAACGTTTGATGAAAATGCTACTCTCTTGTTGTTAAAGTTAAGGAAGGTTTGCAGGTATGTGATCATATAAACAAGGCCTATTACAGATGTACAAATCATATTTGTATGATGAAATTTATTGATCCAAGTGGATATCGGTGGCCACCCACCTTTTCCAACTATCTCAAAACAATTTTCTGACAATTTTGGCAATTTACTATTTTTAGCAGTTTTAACTTCCGGGGCCATTTTGAGGGCCTAAATGAAGGTTTCTAGGGATAAATATTATCAATGACATACAAAGGCATGATTTATCCCCCAAAATGAATCTCCTCGATGATACCTTTCCAACGGGCTATCACACGCCTAAAACGAAGATTGTATGCCAAAGTTAAGACCCTGGGAAGTTGTTGTACTAACTTACCCAAATGGGGCCCACATGACTTTTGGTGCGTCATATCCTAGGGTTAGGTTTTTGGATGCTATGGTTTTTGGCATTCTTGTTTATTGTAAAAATCATTTCAAAGCCTCATTGTAATCACCTTCTTGTGAATGATCCCAGTCGTCATATCTCTTCTCAGAGATAAGTCGCCACCATTTGAGCAAACTTGTTTCTGCTGCATTTTACAGTTTCAACATTTTTCCTTATTGAATATAAATCTAGTTTTAATGTATCTTTGTTATTTTTTGTTAAGAACCTGTTAATAATCTGTAGTCATTTCATTCGGCTCAAAAAATCTGGATCATTGATGAGGGATTTTGGTTGAGGTACAAGTTGGGTACATGGTTGAGACAAGTAGTTGATGAGTTGGCACAGACATGAGGTGTATAGTTGATGATGTTGGTACATATTGATGATTCATAGTTGATGAGTACTTAACACATGATTGGTACATACTTGGTACATGGTTGGTTTCACTTGTTTATGGCACATGTTGATTACAGATTGTTTGATATAGGTTTGTGCATGGTTGATGCACTTGTTTATGGTACAGATTGATTACAGGTTGAGGTACAAGTTGATGCGTGGTTCAAGTTTATTGGTACATGTTTACAGTGATGTATCTCACAGTTATAGTGTGACAATGGTTTCATCATTATACTTCTACTTCAGGGTAGTTGGATGGGGCAAGGACAAGTGGTTGTAACCACCTTCTGGTTGTAGCCGGAGAACATAGGGGGTTGTAGCCTCCTTCTGGTTGTAGCTAGATAATTGGGAGTTGGAGCTTCCCTCAAGTTGTAGCCTAAGAAACTAGGGGGTTGGAGCCTCCTTCCAGATGTAGTTGAAAAACAAAGGAAGTTGGTGCTTCCAATGAATGTAATTCTTCAAGACATATAAGATAAATCATTCTATGGTTTTCTCCTAATTTGGGTTTCCACGTAAAACACTGGTGTACTATGTATGTGTGTGATTGTTCATTTCTTATTTCTCATTCTTCGATAATAATTCTACATTGATATACCACTTGGATTATTTGGAGAAAAAGGATTATAATTATGCTATTACCGATTCACCCCCCCTCTCAGTAATCCAACAGGTTCCTCTTGCAAATATGTTTAATTAGAGTTACATGCCATTGGAACAATGAAAATATTCCTACAGTGGAGAAGAAGTAGGGCCATCAGATGAAGAGTATTCAGATTTCGCAAGGGCAGAGAAAGTAGAGACTAAATAACTTCACCGAGAAGAACCAAAAAGTTCAGGGAATGCGCATGTTGTAAAAGTAAGTATTACTACCCCTTATGTTGTTTCAATAACATTAAGTAACCAGAGTAACCAAAGTAATCAGAGCACTCAGAGTACTGTTACAAGTAGTTTAGGACATACTCAATCGAGAAAGCAAGGGAAATCCATGGAATATGCAATGAGGTTACCCATTTTCAGAGGAGATGGATCTGAGGATCTTGACCAACACTAGTTCTTATGCGAAGCTATATGGATCATTAAGCAAGTCACTAACGAAGTTGTTAAGAGAGATTAGTTTAGTACTACCCTGAGGGATTGTGCATTGAGATGGTATATGAAGTTTGTTAGAGGATCTATACATCCTAAACCATTGAATGACATTAAGACTGCATTGAGTGCAAAGTTCAAGAATCCTAAGTCAGAATTGAAGTGCATTACCGATTTGAAGGAAATCAAGAAGAAGGTGATTGAAACTGTTTGGGAATTTGATCAGAGGTTTAATACCTTGACAGGTCATTTAATTTTTAAGATTCCATAAGAACAACATAAGGAATGATTCATCGTTTCCCTCCTTCCACACATTAGAGTTCCTCTGATGCAACAAAAGGTCACTTCATAGGCTGAAGAATTAGAAATTTCCATGAAACTAGAAGCAACCCCTGTAGCAGAATCTAGTCTAGGTATGAGTCAGATTTTGAATCAATTAACTAGTTTATCTTTACAGGTTGAAGATATGATGAAAGATAAAGTAAAGGACAAAAGAGAAGACATTTTGTGTATCATATGTAAAGAAGAGGGCCACGAAAAAGAGCATTGTCCTTTATTTAATGAATACTTGGCCTTTGGAGCTCCTAACTCTTTGAAGCAGGATAATTTACCATAGTGCGAGGTATGTATAACTAGACATCACCCTGGTGAATGTTATTATATGTATAAATATGTCTAGACACCCACCAATATTTATTGTACATTCTGCAAATCCATGGGGAATGATGAGAAGGAATGTAGGGCTTATGACCTCATGCATGAAAGGTCAAGGGGTGCATATAGAATTCAAAGAGAATTACATCAATAAGGGAATGTTACACAGTTAAATTCCCTAGGAAGAGGAAACTTTAATCCTCATGGTGGGTTCAGAGGAAGAGGAGGAGGAGGAGGCATGGGTCGAGGTCGAGGCCAGATTATTTTCTATAATTGCACCCAACCAGGTCATTTGGAAATGGATTGTCAGAATCCTTGCACTACTTGTAGCTACTGTAATTCATTTGATCATGTCATTGAAGACTGCCCAATATTGTTAGCCAAAGTTCAGGAAAGATGAGGTGGAAACCAACAAGTCCAACTAATATCATCTCAACCTAGCGGTGAGGAACCCAGAGTCGTTGTCATTACTAGAGGAGGCACTATCACAGGAGAAGACATGGTGACTCCAGGAAAGAATAAAGATGTATCATGGATCAGAGGAGCTTCAGAGAAGGAGCCATTGTTTGATCCCAAGAAAGAAAAACATACTTTTGAATAAGCAAGAAGAGAATTTGTAGGTGAACATGTTTCTTCATCTAGGGCACAACTGAAAGTAAGGGAATGTGAAATGCCTCTATCATTTGATCAATATTCCCTGCCTAGACAGGGAAAGGAGGTAAGCAAGCTTGTGGACTTCTTGTATACTTGTATTAGTTTGATTAAAGATGAAATATTTGTGCAAGAACTACAACACCTGATAAGATAGTATGAAATTGGAAAAGTAGAACCTTTGTTGAATAGAGTTGTGAATCAAGTATCTAGAAAAATGAGGATAAGAAAATAACTACACCTTAGTGCTCAGATTGGAGACTACGACATAGATTATGTGGTCCTCGACCTAGGATCATAAGTAAATGTTATGACGAAGCAGACTTGGGCATTGATAAGAAAACCTAAATTGATTTACTCTCCTATTAGGCTCAGGATGGCCAATCATTAGGTGGTGAGCCCCTTTGGAAGACTAGAGCATGTCCTTGTAGACATCGACAGAGTGAGGACATTTGCAGACTTCGAAGTGATCAAGATTGTTGATGATAGTTGTCCTTATCCTACATTGTTGGGTATTGATTGGGCTTGCAACAATTTGACAGTTGTTCACCTAAAAAATAGAATAATGACATTTGAAGGTGATGGCCTTAGGGTCATTGCACCTCTTGATCCTGATGAAGGTCACAAATACACAAAACCTATAAGAGAAGACGAATGTGCCTATGAGCTAGAGAACATCTATAAACTAACAACGGGACAACATGATTATATTAAACCTACAACGGATGGAAATATAAGTTGGCAAAGTGAAAGTGCATGTTCATCAGATTCAAAATAAGCATTGGAAAATTGGTAGAACACAATGTATGAACTCTCTACGTGGAGGTGTGCCAGATTGACCAAAGTGGTTCGCTGGATTAGCATAGAAGTAAGTAATATTCCTACATTTGATGACTTGAACAATTTACAGACATTTATATTCAAATTTGAAGGAATTGTACCAATACAACAAAGGTTGTTGGAACTATATGAAGCCTTGAAAGAAACACCATCTAAATGGTGGGAAACACACAAGAATAAGATCGCGGAATGGGTCCCCTTATGGTGAAATCCCTCATGGGAAGATGCTTTGCAAAGTAAGAGAACCCATGCTTAATTGTGGAATAATGAGATGAAGGACAATGAATTTGACAGGTAAACTATCCTATATAGATAATTCTTGTCATTCCATTTCCAGTGGTATGTGGAACATCACATAACTCCTCATGGTTGGAGAGTTATGGCCATGAGAAGTTGGAAACCCCAAGTTTGGGTAATGGACCCAAGTTTGTTTGATGGATAACAGTATGAGTTATGATATATTTTCAAATAATATTCTATATGGATAGTACATGTCATTCCATTTCTGGTGGTATGTGGAACGTCACATAACTTCTCACGGTTTGAGAGTTGTGACCTTACAAAGTTGGAGGACCCTCATATGTCATCTAGAAGCCCCAAAAGGTCAAAGTAGTCAAAGTGGTTTAAGAGATTTTAAAAGGTAAATAATAAAGTGAAGTAATGATTTTAT
>JZKD02S1649851.1:172753-198444 GCA_000966675.3 Picea glauca
CTTACTTTATCATTTCTTGATTTTGTCACTTCTCTTTATTATTTAAATAATCCACCTTGTCTTTGTCACTTTACTTTATCATTTAAATAATGATTTCTTCTTTTAGGTCACTTTGGCATCTTTGACCTTGGGGGCTTCAGGCCTTCATGTGGGGGTCCTTCATCTTCGTAAGGCCATAACTCTGAAACCGTGAGGAGTTATGTGACATTCCACATACCACCATAAATGGAATAACAAGAACTATCCATCTAGGATAGTTCCACCAACAATTTCCTTGATCTTCATCTCATTATTCCACATACAAGCATGGGACCTCCAATCATTCTTCTAGGATAACTCAATCTATAAAGTGTCTTCCCATGAGGGATTTCACCATAAGGGGACCACTTTGGAGTTCATCCATTTGTGCACCTTATCAATCATGATAAGAAAATAATGAGTCATCTATACATTTTTCCAACAATGCATCATATACCAATGAAACCACACCGATCCATCTTCATCATGTATCAATGACAACTCATTGATCCATATTCATCATATCAATGACAACTCATTGATCCATCTAGGCATTCTCATCAAGAAAAAAAAATATTATATTACATCAATCATCAATCAATCAATCCTTTGACATCAATCAATCACTTGACATCAATCAATCAAACCATTGGCATCAATGACAACATGATCCAACAAGTAGGATATTGTTGGGATTTCCAGGTGGGGTTAACAAATGGTTGGCCCTACCATGTGTTTCTAGGATTATGTTGTTGATTATATTGTCCAGGAAAGAAATAAGAAGGATCTTGTAGCATACCTGGGGGATGCACCTGCCATTATGATGTTGAGCCATCGGATATATTGTTTTGTTTCCTCTTTTTATTCTTTAAAGATGACATTTAGTCCTGGAAGTGATGGACATTGTTATGTCGCATGATCTTTGGCACAGATAGCACAGGTTTGAACTATGTCCAAGAGACACTCCCTTGGACTCTGTTTCTTCCTGAACCATGGAAACAATACATCCAATGAATGTTCTTCCTCCGCTTGTCTCTAATTATCTTGCAGAACATCCAATTGCGTATTTAAAGTACCCAAAATGTCAGTTTTAAAAGTTTCCAAAATATTACCAATTTATGCTCAGGTGACACTTACACTAGTAATGTTTCTACTTATGGTGATGGGGCCTCGTATTCTCGATCTGGTTTGTGTATTACTGCACGAGCACTTGATACATAATTGGACAATTTCATCATACATTTCTTGATAAATATCACCTTTTCCCATCATATTTAATGTCTCTACCCATTCATCCTTCATACCTTTTATTATAGTGTCTTTAAGTACCTCACCTAACAGGGTATCATAAGGTGATCTCTCTAGGTTATATTGAAATATTTCAACATATTCTTCTAGTGTTTCATTTTATTTTGAAACCATTTTAATGATTTCATCCTTTAAATCCCTAGTTCTATAGTAGTCTTGATATTTCGTAAGGAAGGCTTGTTTCATTTCATCCCATGAATTTATAGTTCATACCACTAGTCCCATAAACCATCTTAAATCTACTCCTTTCAAAGTGGAAGGAAATATATTTAGTTTCTGGGGTTCAAAGGTATAGTCATAGCCTCTACACAGGACATCAAATTCGAATAAGAACACGTCAGGGTCCTCTGAGATCAATCCATTGAAGGTTGGAAGATTTTATAGTGGAATGGATTTCATTGGGGCATTAGAAATCAGATCAAATATAGGATATTTCAAAGTGGTAGTCTGGGTTTGGGGTTGTGACTAATTTTGTTGTGACATTTAGTCAAAAATATGCCAATAACCCTCAGGGATTTCTTGGTCTAGGTGTTCTACTCGGGGTGGATGATTACTTGGTCCCTTAGGAGGTTTGGACACACTACCTATGTCTAGGATTTCAAGGGTTCCTTCTCCTTCCAGAATCATAGGAGATACAGGTTTAGGTGGTTGTGGGTTTTCCTCAACAATTCCACTAGTCTCCCCTTCTCCTTCTCTCAAATTACAAGAATTTCCCTCGCCTAAAGGACTGAAAAGTGGAGTTTGGGTATTTTGGAAACTTTGTATAGTTCCTTTAGCTCCACTATGAACCTTAGCATGAGATGCAGTTGGTGAATTTGTTTCTTGAGGGAATCGGGTAGAACCTTTTCAAGGTCCAACTGAAGCTTGAGATTCATCCTTTAGGATAATTTCATCTATAAAAGTGCTCCTTCCAGGGGGCACCGGGCCCTGGGCTTTTCTAGTTTTTGGTAATGGTTTTTGTTTTTCAGGTTCTTTATTCTTAGTCATACACACTGATGCAACTTCTATGCACCTATGTAGCCTCTATGCATTAGTTGCAGGTAGGCGTTGGCACAAGAATTTTACTTGTTTCTTGTGTAGGTTCTTACCTTCCATTTTCAATACCTCATCCTTTCAAATATGCAACCTATACTATCCTTGACAATCTCCCTGACAACGGTGCCAAAATTTTTGGCTCTAAAGATGTCCTAAAAACAACCTTAGTCCGACATTAATTCTATCAACCAAGGATTCATCTTTTCTCTCATGATTGACAGAAAAATCTATGCAGATAAGTTGTAGAGGATTAAATCATGTAGATAGTTCAGTTACATCAAATCTGGGTCTATCTAAATTATCGTAGTAATCAAGTTCTTCACATATTAACTACAAATTCTGAAACTAGTAACTCAATCAATAGAAAATATATCCTAATAAATAACACACCATGAAACAAAACATCAATTAGTTATTGAAATCATTCATCTATCCAGGAAACAACAATTTAATCTACAAAAGCGCAAATTAATCAATCTCTCAAAGAACAATGATTAATTAACCTATTGGAAAGGAACAACGATCTACTGAGATTTAAGAAGGAACAAAAAATGTGAACATAATGAAAGGAACAACAAATGAAAACTTAATGAAAGGAGCAAAAAATGAAAACTTAATGAAAAGAATCCACAAGCGATAAATTAGCAGCAATCTGTATTGGAACAACAATCGATAATCTGCTCTCTGTGAATGGAATAACACAACCAATTAATAATAGAAAAGACACATCAATGAATCTATTCTAACTGTTGAAGGAAATATCAAATCACAGAATTATAAAAGAATCGCTAAAATTACAGATAAGATAGTAGCTCATGTTGACTGGGCCCACAGTCTTCAAAAGATATTCTTATGAAAAACGCAGTACGCGGAAATGGTCAAAACGCTTGAAGCTTCCATTAATTCCATAATTGATAAGTCATTTACAACTGGATTGTTGTACAGAGTGTCAACAATTAAGAGATTTGAATTCTAGTATATCTCTCTATCATTCACTCTTATTTATATATTACAATAAGACAAGTAAATTAAGTTATCCTGAGGATCGAATGATCCTCAGGATTGCTTTTACTATTTATGAAGATTGCAAGATAAAAATCAATCTTCTTTTGAATTGTTTTGTGCTTGATTTCTTTAATCTTCAATGGTCTGTGCATCCACATGATCTTCTTGATTATCCTCAATTAACAACAATTGTCCATTTCTGCATAAAATCAAAGAAATTAAAACCAAAGTTTAGAAAATATCTAATATCATTTAATATTAATTTCAAAAGAATTTTAATCATTTTCTTCCCTAATTATTTCAAACTAATAGAAAAGTCAACAAAGAATATATCATAAACCAAAGTAATAAGGAGAATATTTATACCTTTTTCTTACCCCAACAACCTTCCCCGGAGGAATTTCTTTGACTACTTGGTCCACTTCTTCTTGTGTGATCAGCCTCATTAGTGATTCATTTTGTTCCGTCGTGATGAGGGAGGGGATGTGTTGGGTTATCTTTCTTATATCTTGAGTTCTATCCATGATGGTTTCTGATAGGAGGTATTTGTAGTAACTTACCATTTTTTATTCTATGCTTGCATGGTCCGGAATGTGGTTTCCCTGAGCGCCCTCTAGCTTGGTGATTCTATTTATGTATCATTGATGCACCATGGAGCGATGGAAGAACTAGTTGTTTCTCTTTCCCTCCTCGATCCATTATATTATGGATATCTGTCTCGAGAGTATCTCCTCATGTTTTTTTCGTTCCTCCAGATTTGTCTAGAGATTGTTTTCCCCCCTTGCAGAATCTACTGTCCTCCCCTGCAGAATGAATTCATGTTGTAGTTCCTCCAGTCATTGCCCAATCTCCTTTTTTTTATGGAATATGTTGCTAAGGACATTTTTTTTTCCAGTTTTTTAGTTGCATTTTGAAATTCTTCAGTTGTTGTTGGAACTTATACATGCTTGTGCCATGGGAGATCTCAGCCAGCCTCCACCGAACTTGGGAAAGTTCCTGAAAATCCAGATGAGTGAACCATAAGTTTTCAAAATGGAAGGGTTTTGAGATTGGGCATTGCTCCTATGTCAAGCCAAAGGGAAAATGGCCAGTGGTCTGAGCCCGATTTTGGTAGAATATTGGATTCTAACACTAGATCCTCCAAAATTATGGATTCTTAAATGAGGAAGTGGTCTAATCTACATGCAATGTGTTGGGGGCTAGATATCCTATTTAACCAAGTGAATATTTCATTTATGGTTTCTATGTCAATGAGTTTGACCTTGTCTATTACCGTTCAGAACTTACCACTGTCCTGTTCCAGTCACTTTGTGCCTCCACTCTTTTCTTCCAATGTGAGAATGATGTTGAAGTCTCCCCCAACTATCTAGCACTTAAGACCTATCAGTGCACCTATGGTGGATATCCTCTGTAGGAAAAGTTCCTTTTCTTGGGAACTTTGCAGTCGATATACATTTGTGAGCATGCCATCTTTGTTGGATCCCAACGCTAGGAAATGGACTGTGAGCATGCCAACTATGGAAAAATGTTGATCAATTATGAATGAGGCAGGGTTCCATAAACTTTCAAGACCCCTTGTTGCGCCATTCATGATCCAATTTGATATCGGTGGCCACCCGACTTTTTCAACTGGCTCGAAACAACTTTCTAGCAATTTTGACAATTTACTATTTTTAGCAGGTTTTAACTTTTGGGGCCATTTTGAGGGCCTAAATGAAGGTTTTTCAAGATCAAGGTTCTCAATGATATCCAAAGGCATGATTGAGCCCCCAAAATGAATCTCCTCTATGATACCTTTCCAACGATCTATTATACGCCTAAAACAAAGATCGTATGCAAAAGTTACGACCCCGGGAAGTTGATGTACTAAATTACCCAAACAGGGCCCACATCACTTTAGGTGCTTCATCTCATAGGGTTAGGATTTTGGATGTCTAGGGTTTTTGGCATTCCTGTTTATTGTAAAAAGGCCTTCAGAGCCTCATTGTAATCATCTTCTTGCGAATGTGAGTAGCCGTCACATCTCTTCTCAGAGATAAGCTGCCACCATTCTAATGAGTCTTTCACTCTATATTTTTACAGTCTCTGTACATTTCTTTCATTAATAGAAATCATGTATTACTGTATATATGTGTTTATGGTTGCATTTATGATACATTTATGTTATATTATTGAATATTTTTGATATCTATGTTCATTTCTTTATTATATCTCCGCTCACATTTCGTGCCGAAAATAATCCGGATCAGTCGTATCAGAGCAGGCTGCTCTTGATCATTTTTTCAGTGCATGTCCACGACTGTAAAAACCTTCCTCGTTACGACAACAAATCTGATAACAGGTGCCAATGTTTTTTTGTGTTTAAGGTGTGTGCGCGCGTGTAGGAGTAACAGACACTCTAGACTCTACATCGCCACTCGATGACCAACAAGACGCAACCATGATGAACATAAAAAGGCAACAATGACGCGTGACAAGTAACTGCATGTATAACGATGATCTCACGATGATAAGTAGAACTGACTACCCGCCATCCTACCCTGCAATGGTTAGGACCTCCTAGACACATAAGCAACGCTCAAGCCCAGGTTCCCATCGATTTTAACCATTTAAGGTCTCAGGGCTAGCGACTATTCTGAGGAACATGGAGGTGTCTACTTCCCGCCCGACACAAGCAGACCAAGCACACGGAAATTTTACCAACCCAGTACCACATTAAATTTAATAACAACACCCTTCCCTTACTAACTCGGAATAATTATGTTGTGCTTAAATCAACATTTCAACATATAAGTTCGTCCTTAACAATAAACAATACAACTCCGTTATCATGAAATGATAAACACGTTACATTTATATCACAATAACCTTGTGAAATAGTAGGCACCTTCATCAATAGGTGATATCCAAAAAAGTACAGCTGCAATAACCTTTTCCTAAGGACAACACCATGTTACCTCTTTTCTTTCTAGAATACCGTCACTTGGCAATTAAAATGATAATAACTTTCACTTAAATTGTCACCATCAACAATGGAATCATAATATCATTACTGTACACAACAATTCTAATAGAACCATAGCCTTAACATGACAATATTAAAACCCAACCATTAGCATAGCAATGTTAAAACCCTAAGATTAAACGATAATATCCAAACCCAAAATATTAAAACCAACATATTAAAACCACAATATTAAACCCAAGTTAAACCACAATGTTAAACCACTCAATATCAACCACTTAATATGAAACCATAACGTTAACCATCATTAAACCATAATATTAACCCCTTAAGATTAAACCATAATAATTAACCATCGTATTAAACCACAATATTAACCACCATATTAAACCACTTATCACTTACCACTTAATATTACACCATCATATTACACGAAAATCTTAGAACCAATATTATAACGATCATAGAACCATATTCATAATAAAACAACATTATTAAAACCGAAAATTTCAACCGCATATTAACCCACGAATTAACGATAGCAAACCATACTTATAACAAATCAGCAATATTAAAACCACTTATATAACAATGAAATAAATGTCAATTAATGAGAATTTAAATAGCCATAACATTTCATCGATAATTGAAAATGCAAATTTTCACACCTAAGCTTGTAGTTAACTAATTATTAATGCAATTGGAACGGCCTTGCACCTACATAACAATCAATTAAGTGACCATTAATGAGAATTGAATAACCATAACATTGGTTTATGTGCTACTAACCCTAACCTTACATGGTAATCCACGTTCCATGGGCATTACTTCAGATTATAAAAATCTCCATGGTGCAAGAGAAGTTGAACGCGGAACCCGTCATGAACAACATAAGCATGAGCGAGAGGGAACCAAATTTATTTAAAATCAAGAAGCAGGGGATTTATCTGAACAACAAGATACACTAGGGCCTAACGGCCATTGAATGGTTTAAAAATCTTCTAACGATTAGCACCTTGTTATAATGAAAATTCGAGGCATTACTAGTAGTATCCAATCCAGCTAGCATTGCATTTTAGGTTGGGACTAAATTGACTATACATAGTTTTGGTTTTGGAAAAAGAGACTGGTTAACCGGACATAACCATTACCAAACCGATTTAATTTAAAATTTAAGAAACATAACATCTCGCTAATAATAAGAATATATATAATTTGTCATAATTATATATATATAAGTTTTCTAAGAGAAAGTGAAAAATGGAAATAAAGTTGGGAATAAATTGAGGTTAATTTTTTATGGATAAATAAAAGAAAAAATATCGGTAGGGCCGAATAGTAATAGAAATACCATTTTAATGAAATAATTGGTAATTTCACTTCAGGTTTACAAATCGATTATTAACCACCAGTATATTCCGCAAATTCAGAGGGTACATAAATTTTTTAGTTAACTAAAAACAAGGAAACCAGATGGGGAGTTATTGAACCCATCACGCGTGTCTAATCTTCTCTATTCGAAAGGTTTCGTTCCATCCAAGGTTAACCCTAAATTGGAAAACTCGCCAACGACCAGCTAAACTCTCAATAGGCCGCTAACAACCAATAACCCAATCAATGAGACCTTTAAGATAGAGATCGGGCCAAGGCATTAACCGTCGTGGCCTCTCGTGTCTTTTAATCTGACATTCTCATACAGTAAGAAAAGAAATTTTTTAATTTAAGACAGCAATTCCATCATTATAGTTGAGTCAATAATTGAAATCAGTTTCCCAATTTAACATTTAACAAACACATTTTTGAAAATTTAAAGATAGAGGAGGAAAACAATAAATAATTTAAAACATGGTATTTTATGCATTGCTAATGGAGATCTATAATCCACCCTAACCTTTCTTGAAATACCACAGGTGTTAAGCTAGCATTAAACTTCGTTTTACAAACACATTTTTTTTTTTACAACAATTAAATATCATTAAACTAAGTTTACGCTGGTCGAGGCTCCTACACACAGTCGCAGCACCCGAGGTGAAATAAATAGAGTGGCGAGAGGGTTGTTGTTTCGATAATATATGTCGATCTTTGTGTTCGGAATTCGGGCCCCTACATTTACAGGGAGATGGGAATTTGTGTTGAGGTCCGTGTTGATGCTGAAGTTACTAAGTGATATGTATGCATATGTGGGGGGGGTGGCTTCAGCTGGAAGAATACAAAAATGGTCGCTTGGTCATACTATCATATATTTAATAAAAACAAAAATCTACTGTCGTGTCTTCAGTTCAAATAAAAACGCAAGCAATGCTTTTTATTAGAAGGATAAGCTAGGTATATCGTTCACCGCATCTATGATCAGCACTTGGACGTCCATAGAAAATTCAAGTCATGATGGATAAAACTGAGGATTATTGCGCTGCCATAGCACTGTTCAGAGGAGGAAACACATTGTAGAAAAAAAAATCTCGATATGGTCAGCAGTACCCAGGATTACCACACCTCCATAACACCATTCAGTTGAGGAAACGCGTCGCAGTAAAAACCCTTGATATGGTTAGCGTTGGTAAAGTGTTAAAGAAACAGAGGTTGGTATATTATAAATGGCCACTGGGTAAAGAATCAGTACACCTGGTGAGCCCCACGCATCAATAAATAAATGGAAGTTTTTGACACCAGGCACCAGGAATAGTTAAAAAAAAATGAGTTAAAAACTTAAACGCATTCCCAGTCAAAAGACAACCGAAGTACCCAACCTAAATAGATTCCACATCTGGATATCGCGAGCAGAAATATGAATATGAATAATGAATAAATGCTTATGAAATTATGAGATTCATCTCATAAAGCAAACTCAGAATAACTCAGGACGAGTTTGGGAATAATTTAAGAGGGCAGTGGAACATATCATTCTGGCTTCTGGGTTGTAAAGAAAAATGGCAGTGAATGCCATGCCCCAACATCTAATCCACCCATAGTCAATCAAACGCCACCCCCCCCCCATTAATAAAAAAAAAGACACCCGCTGAATATAAAATACCCAAGAAATTTATACGCCTAGGGACCCAAGTACAATAACCATAAACCCCAAGCCAAATTGCCAGAACCCTAAAACGGTGCCAAACGTAGAACCATAAACTGCCCCGCTAACATTCTTACAGCATAAAAAAAAAGGGTCGATTCCTGAGGTTCATTGCAACCATTCTAAACTAATATTTATCACAAAAATTAAGCATTCATCCAAATAAAAATACCGCCATCTAAATTTTCAAACACAAACACAGACTAGCATTCATCCAAACAAAAACATACCTTGGCCTGTTCGCCCACTCTGGATGGCGTCCGCGTGCTCCTTGATGCTCCCGCTTGCTGACCTTAGAGGACTCACCGGTACCTCCCAGCCAAACGCTAGGGGTACTCTTCTTCCCCCTCAGCCCCCCGAGCCGCAAAGGGGCCACACACAATCCAGACAGTACCTAGCTTCCCAGCTCGCCCCCAAGGCTGAGATACCACTCAAGATAGCTGAGAAAATTCCCAACTCCCACAAGCAATCAGTCCAGTCTCTAGTCTGGAAGCATAACAATACCTAATAGCTGACTCCCCTATTTTCCCCCCTCTCCTTTCGTTTATCCTCCTTTTTCCCCTCATCCCATTGGGTTTTCCTCAAAAACCCTAAATCATATTTCTTTTAAGTTTTCCCCCCTTTTATTTTTTATTCTTTTATTATTTTTTTGAAAACTCAAAAAGGGAAATGCGTTAAGCATCTTTTCATTATATATATTTTTTTAAATCATAAATATATATATATTTCTTTTAACTCCCATTAGTTAACTAATAAATTTCTTCTTTTCAACTTTACAACCACCTAATTGAATTAATTTATTAAATCTCTTTAATTTACCCTACACACTTTATGAAGACTCGCATTAGCTTAAGTGGGTTTTTTTTTTTGTTTAATTTTATTATTAGTACCTGTATTGTTAATGCTAGCTAGTAGGAAATGAAATTCTAATGTTATTTGAATGGCAGAGCTATTGTGAGCTAGAATATAATGGCATTGTTATTAGGAGATGGTTAAGTCTTGACTATTATGTTAGGGCGAAGTAGTAGTACCTTCACTAAAAAGGTAAATTATCAAGCTTATTACTGGGAATGAGGAAAGGCCTTATGTATGTAATTAAGGAAGGACTTACTTTATGAATTCAATTAAAGGAGGAATCGTTTCATGTTTTTAATTAAGGAAGGAAACTCCTTGGATTAGGTGGAGGTTGAAAATCATAGGGGTAATGAATATTTAATGTATAGTCTTGAATTATGTTTTTTTTTTGACATAGGACTCAATTCTGAACTGGTGACGCCTGGTTAGGGCAATTTTTTAAGGATTTATTAGGGTGTTAAAGTCTTAGGTCTATTTAGGCTGACTCTGTCATCCACATTATTGCGACGTGCCCTTAAGGATGCACCAAGTGCTCCAAGGGTGCCACTCGCCTCTTGAATTTCTTTTGTGCGATGTGCCCTTCAGGATGCACCACGTGCTCCAAGGGTGCCACTCGCCAACTGAGTTTCTTTTGTGCGACGTGCCCTTCAGGATGCACCACGTGCTCCAAGGGTGCCACTCGCCAACTGAGTTTCTTTTGTGCGACGTGCCCTTCAGGATGCACCACGTGCTCCAAGGGTGCCACTCACCAACTGGACTGATTGGTAGACATCTATAACCCCTGGAGTCAACACTCTGCCAGGTGAACTTATGGGAGACTAAGGGTTCTAAGGAATAAGGCCCCCGCCTTATTGCGCGCCCCTTAGAGTCATCGTGAGCGACTATCATAGTCTGCCCTCATGGCATCGTGGATCCTCTCGAGCTAGGTAATCGTTAACCTACAGTTCGGGCCACGGAGGGAGTGCTAGTAGGCGGTGGCAGGGCTGCTGTCCAACCCTCTCCCTCAACCTCTCTGCAAATCGTGTGTGGGCCCTTTACTCCATATGTGAGTCTGGTCGACAAGCTATCGTCAACCTGCATCATCAACAATCATGTCAAAAATGTCAACATCAAATCATCAAATCAATGAAACATCACAGTAAATATATCAACCCAAAAGAACACTCCCTAACTCAGTCTGGAGTCCAAGGGGGTTCTACCGATGCCTCGGCATCCTCAAGGTCAAAAACCCTGCACACTCAACAAAACTAAGTCAATAGAACCTGTCTACATCAAATAGTAACACATCATGTCATCTGTGAATCGCATCATAATCAAGTATAAATGGTCTAACATCATAAAAGTCTAGATCACTTGTGAGCAAGTTTCCTCAAAAAATAAGTTATCTCAGTGCGCCAGAGCAGGATGTTACATACACCCCCTCATGGTCTAAACTTTGTCCCGAAGTTTCTCAGTATAAATGTAGAAATAAAGTATCACAATATCATAAGTCTATCTATCAAACAAAAATGGAAACTGCTGACGCATATCATATGCGTCCTCCCAGGTCGCCGAGTGCGGACTATAACTGTCCCACTGGACCTTGACCCGATATACCGTTCGACGTCGTAATTGTCGAACGCGATGATCTAAGATGCGGAACGGCTTAGCCATGAGCACTCCCTCATCCGATACCTACAAGGAACTCAGGTCAATCACATGTGTAGGATCACTAATATAATGTCTCAAAACAGATACATGAAAAACATCGTGCATATGCCTCAAAGAATCAGACAAGGCTAGTCAATAGGCCACAATCCCCTTTCTCTCCACAATCTCGAAAGGTCCGATGAACCTAGGAGAGAGTTTATCTCCCTTTCCAAACTTGATCGAACCCTTATGCAGTTTAACCCGCAAGAAAACTCGGTCGCCGACCTCGTAACTACGGTCGACTCGGTGCGCATCGACATGACTCTTCTGTCGATCCTGCGCTTCCTTAATCCTTTGTCTTATGGTTTTCATTTTCTCTTCCATTTCTTGGATCACTTCTGGTCCCATCAGGACCCTATCCTCAAGCTGATCCCAACTCAAGGGCATCCGACATGGTCGCCCATAAAGAAACTCAAAAGGTGCCATCTTTATGGTGCTTTGATAACTGTTGTTGTAAGTGAACTCTACTAGAGGCAAGAATTCCTCCCAATGTTTTTGTTGGTCCATCACGTACATGCGCAACATGTCTTCCAAGGTTTGGTTCATTCGTTTGGTCTGCCCGTCAGTCTCTGGGTGATATGCGGTACTAAAATTAAGTTGGGTTCCCAAGGCCTCTTGGAAACTCATCCAAAATCGTCCAGTAAACACCGATCCTCGATTGGATATAATTTTCTTAGGCACGCCATGCAACCTTACAATCTCACTGATGAAAACTCTCGCTATGTCAGGTGCCTGATACATTGTACACACCGGAATAAAGTGAGCACTCTTCTTCAGAGTGTCTACTACTACAAAAATTGAGTCGTGTCTCCTTGCTGTCAGTGGCAATCCAACAATGAAATCCATCGAAATAACTTTCCATTTCAATTCCGGAATGGCATGTGGTTGAAGTAAACCTGTCGGGTGTCTATGTTCATCCTTTACATGTTGACACTCTAGACATCTAGCCACAAAGTTCACTATGTCGGCCTTCATTCCTTTCCAAAAGAATAAGGGTTTAAGGTCTGCCCTCATCTTCGAAACTCCTGGGTGAGCCATGTAAACCGCTCTATGAGTCTTGCTCAGGATCAAAATCTTCAACTCGTCGTTTGGCGGTATGTAAATCCGACTTCTAAACCTCAATAAACCATCGTTGTCAAATGAATATCCCTCATATCGTGGTACCATCATCGTGTTTTGTCCGATGAAATCCTTGACTTCTTTGTACCATTCATCGTCACGTTGTAAGGTGAGAATCTTCTCATGTAGATTCATCTGAAGAGGTAACACCGAAAAGATGCGTGGTCTCCGACTCAAAGCATCTGCTACTCTGTTCACAGCTCCCTTTATGTAAGTAATATCGAAGTTGTACTCGCTAAGCAATTCCTACCAACGCCGTTGTCGTGCGTTCAGTTTGCTTTGCGTAAAAATGTGTTGTAGTCCACAATGATCAGTCTTTAATTCAAATTTTTGTCCAACCAGGTAGTGTCTCCAAACCTTCAAGGCATATACAATGGCTAATAACTCCAAATCGTGCATCGCGTAGTTCTCCTCATGCCTTCTTAGTTTCCTAGAAATGTAAGCAATCACTCATCCGTCTTGCATCAAGACTCCGCCTAACCCTTCCTTGGATGCGTCAGTGCATACCAAGAAGTCTGCATCCATGTCAGGGACCTTTAGTATCGGCACGGTTCTCAACAACTCTTTAAGCCTCCGAAATGCCTCCGTGCATTTCTCTGTCCAAACAAACTTCTTGTTTTTCTTCTGCAATTCCATGATCGGATTTGCTATCTTCGAAAAACCCTCGACAAACCGTCGATAGTATCCTGCTAATCCCATAAAACTACACACTTCTATAACATTCGTTGGCACAGGCCATTCCATAATAGCCTCAACCTTGGCTGGATCCACGGCGATACCTTTGTCGGAGATGAAATGCCCTAAGTAGTGAATCCTCGTTTGATAAAAAGAGCATTTGGACAACCTCCCATACAATTTGTGTTCTCATAAACATTGTAGTACCAAGCGCAAGTGCTTTTCATGCTCCTCTGTCTTCTGAGAGTAGATCAAAATATCGTCAATGAATACTTGGACGAACTTGTCCAAGTACTCACGGAACACCTCGTTCATTAAACTCATGAATACCCCTGGGGCGTTTGTCAGTCCAAATGGAAAAACAGTAAACTCGTAATGTCCAAATCTCGTCTTAAAGGCATTCTTAGGGATGTCATCCTCCTTGATCCGTAACTGGTGATATTCGGATCACAAATCGATCTTGGAGAACACCGTCGCACCCTTCATTTGATTGAACAGATCATCAATTCTAGGTAAGGGATATTGATTCTTGATCGTCGCCTTGTTCAATTGACGGTAGTCAATGCAAAGCCTCCATGATCCATCCTTCTTTCGTATGAAAATAACTGGTTCACCCCATGGTGACACACTAGGACGTATCAGTCCCAGATCCAACAACTCCTTCAGTTGCATTTTTAACTCTTGCAACTCCGGGGTCGACATCCGATAAGGCGTTCTTGCTATCGGTTTGGTTCCCAGTTTCAGGTCTATGGTAAAATCCAGTTCCCTTTTCGGTGGCATCCCAGGAAAATCTTCTGGAAATACGTCCGCAAACTCCTTCACCACCGGAAGGTGTTCTAGACCTTCCGCTACTCCCTTTTCATTTAGCGCGATGATTGCATAAAGTTTGCACCCCTTGCACATACTCTTCCGTAATTATAAGGAAGAGACGAACCGCAGGGAAACTCCCTGGTTCCTTCCTACAATCACACGTCTTTCTCCTTCGTTGTCAACCAAGATCAACCATTTCTTCTTACAGTTGAGTATCGCCTCATGCGTTTCCAACCAATCCATACTGATCACGACATCATAAGATCCTAAGATCGTGACGTACAATTTGACCCTCGTGACAAACTCTCCCAAGTTAAGGGCATAGCCCGTAACCTTTCCTCCAACCTTCTGTTTGGCTCCCGAAGCCATTTCCATGAAGCTAAACTCATCCTGTTCTACTGCCTTTACCTTAATCCTTTTTAGCGTTGCACCAGAAATGAAACTCTCATTATCTCCTGGGTCTATCAAAATACTAAGGGTCTGGTCAGTGACAGTACCTGTCGTCTCGAGCACAGTCGACTGGTGCTCTTCTTGGCGGTTATTCACCGCTGCATGAATCCGATGGGCCTTGCCCATATCTCCCACTGTAGTGGGTCCGGCTGATCTGGACGCCCTAGTCCTCTCCATAGGACAGTCGCGCTGGTAGTGTGGCTCCCCACACGTCCAACACCCCTTCTTCGGCCCAGTAGTCCTGGTACCCAAAGTAGAAGATGACTGCCCACCGTCCTGAAACCCTAGTCTGTTCTACTTAATAGGCCTAAACTGTTGCTGCTGCGGGTGACACTGTTGTTGGTGCTGTGGTCCTCAATAAGGTGTCCACTGTTGAGGCGGCAGTCGTCGGGGTGTAGCAAAAGTGGATCCCCTCTGGAAGCCCCGATGTCTCGGCGTATGTCTCGCTGGTGTCTGATGCCGCAACGCACCAGATGAACTCTGCCCTGCGGGTCTCGCTGAAGTCCTGGTCTGACCCCCGCTGATAAGCTCATCCTCTACTATGAGGGCCTTTTGGACAACGTCGTGCAAGGTTTGAGGCATCAAGATCCTAACCTTTGCACGCTCGTTAAGGCCAAACATGAACCTGCTGACTTTGAGATTCTTAGTGTTAAGGTGCGGAGCATACCGGAGCAGCTCCATAAAACGTGCCTCGTACTCGAGCACTGTACGACCTCCTTGTCGTAACGCATTGAACTCATTGAGCTGACGCTCAATGAATTCCTCTGAAAGGTACCTCTCTCGGAACCGTTCCTTGAAAATTTCCCATGACACGTCTTCCACGGCCATGTTCATCTGCGACAGGAGCGTCTTCCACCATAGAAGGGCGCTCCCCTTCAGTTGAAAGACCGCCATGCAGACCTTCATGTTGGAGGTATAATCGCGAAGTGCGAAGCACATCGCCATGTTCTCCAACCATGCCTCGGCGGCTGCGTCGTCCAGGGTACCAAAGAACTCAGGAAATTTTACCTTCTCGAGTTCACGGTGAATGCTACCTGTAACAATCGGTGCGCGCAGTGGAACCTCAGGGGGTGCCGATGCTCTGGCCTCTCTCTGTCCAATTGGTTGATCAGAGCCTTGGACATGCGCTGAAAGGATCTCATCATCCCAATAACATCACCAACTGCTCTCTGTTCCTATCTAAGAACCTGCTCGCCTCCCTGGGGGTTAGACCCCTCAGGCATGGATGCAACTGGAGGCATCAGGCCTCCTCCCTAGCACCCCGTCGTCTGCCTCCGCGACGTCCTCTAACCATGATTACCTGCACACACACAATCAACTCGATCGAAAACAGTATAATAAAACCAACTCATGTCAATGAAAGCTGTAGCGGGCCCCAAGTCGCGGGTCGAACCGACTCTGATACCATATGTAAAAACCTTCCTCGTTACGACAACAACTCTGATAATAGGTGCCAATTTTTTTTTGTGTTTAAGGTGTGTGCACGCATGTAGGAGTAATAGACACTCTAGACTCTACATCGCCACTCGACGACCAACAAGACGCAACAATGATGAACATAAAAAGACAACAATGATGCGTGACAAGTAACTACATGTATAACGACGATCTCATGATGATAAGTAGAACTAACTACCCATTGTCCTACCCTGTAATGGTTAGGACCTCCTAGACACATAAGCAATGCTCAAGCCCAGGTTCCCATCGATTTTAACCATTTAAGGTCTCAGGGCTGGCGACTGTTCTGAGGAACATGGAGGTGTCTACTTCTCGCCCGACACAAGCAGACCAAGCACATGGAAAGTTTACCAACCCAGTACCACATTAAATTTAAGAGAAACACCCTTCCCTTACCAACTCAGAATAATTTTGTTGTGCTTAAATCAACATTTCAACATATAAGTGCGTCCTTAACAATAAACAATACAACTCCGTTATCATGAAATGATAAACGCGTTACATTTATATCACAATAACCTTGTGAAATAGCAGGCACCTTCATCAATAGGTGATATCCAAAAAAGTACAGCTGCAATAACCTTTTCATAAGGACAACACCATGTTACCTCTTTTCTTTCTAGAATACCATCACCTGGCAATTAAAATGATAATAACTTTCACTTAAATTGTCACCATCAACAATGTATTCATAATATCGTTACTGTACATGACAATTCTAATAGAACCATAGCCTTAACACGACAATATTAAAACCCAACCATTAGCATAGAAATGTTAAAACCCTAAGATTAAACGATAATATCCAAACCCAAAATATTAAAACCAACATATTAAAACCACAATAATAAACCCAAGTTAAACCACAATGTTAAACCACTCAATATCAACCACTTAATATCAACCACTTAATATGAAACCATAACGTTAACCATCATTAAACCATAATATTAACCCCTTAAGATTAAACCATAATAATTAACCATCGTATTAAACCACAATATTAACCACCATATTAAACCACTTATCACTTACCACTTAATATTACACCATCATATTACACGAAAATCTTAGAACCAATATTATAACGATCATAGAACCATATTCATAATAAAACAACATTATTAAAACCGAAAATTTCAACCGCATATTAACCCACGAATTAACGATAGCAAACCATACTTATAACAAATCAGCAATATTAAAACCACTTATATAACAATGAAATAAATGTCAATTAATGAGAATTTAAATAGCCATAACATTTCATCGATAATTGAAAATGCAAATTTTCACACCTAAGCTTGCAGTTAACTAATTATTAATGCAATTGGAACGGCCTTGCACCTACATAACAATCAATTAAGTGACCATTAATGAGAATTGAATAACCATAACATTGGTTTATGTGCTACTAACCATAACCTTACCTGGTAATCCACGTTCCATGGGCATTACTTCACATTATAAAAATCTCCACGGTGCAAGAGAAGTTGAATGCGGAACCCGTCATGAACAACATAAGCGTGAGCGAGAGGGAACCAACTTTATTTAAAATCGAGAAGCAGGGGATTTATATGAAAAGGAAGATACACCAGGGCCTAACGGCCATTGAATGGCTTAAAATTCTTCTAACGATTAGCACCTTGTTATAATGAAAATTCGAGGCGTTACTAGTAGTATCCAATCCAGCTAGCATTGCATTTTAGGTTGGGACTAAATTGACTATACATAGTTTTGGTTTTGGAAAAAGAGTCTGGTTAACCGGACATAACCATTACCAAACCGATTTAATTTAAAATTTACGAAACATAACATCTCGCTAATAATAAGAATATATATAATTTGTCATAATTATATATATAAAAGTTTTGTAAGAGAAAGTGAAAAGTGGAAATAAAGTTGGGAATAAATTGAGGTTATTATTTTTATGGATAAATAAAAGCAAAAATATCGGTAGGGATGAATAGTAATAGAAATACCATTTTAATGAAATAATTGGTAATTTCACTTCAGGTTTACAAATCAATTATTAACCGCCAATATATTCCGCAAATTCACAGGGTACATAAATTCTTTAGTTAACTAAAAACAAGGAAACCAGATGGGGAGTTATTGAACCCATCATGCGTGTCTGATCTTCGTTATTCGAAAGGTTCCGTTCCATCCAAGGTTAACCCTAAATTGGAAAACTCACCAACGACCAGCTAAACTCTCAACAGGCCGCTAACAACCAATAATCCAAGCAATGAGACCTTTAAGATAGAGATCGAGCCAAGGCATTAACCGTCGTGGCCTCTCGGGTCTTTTAATCTGGCATTCTCATACAGTAAGAAAAGAAAAGTTTTAATTTAAGACAGTAATTCCATCATTACGGTTGAGTCAATAATTGAAATCAGTTTCCCAATTTAACATTTAACAAACACATTTTTTAAAATTTAAATATAGAGGAAGAAAAAAAAAAAATTTAAAACATGGTATTTTATGCGTTGCTAATGGAAATCTATAATCCACCGTAACCTTTCTTGAAATACCACAGGTGTTAAGCTAGCATTAAAATTCGTTTTACAAACACATTTTTTTTTTACAACAATTAAATATCATTAAACTAAGTTTACGCTGGTCACGACTCCTACACACAGTCGCAGCACTCGAGGTGAAATATATAGATTGGCGAGAGGGTTGTTTTTTCGATAATATATGTCGATCTTCGTGTTCGAAATTCGGGCCGCTACATTTACAATGAGCTGGTAATTTGTGCTGAGGTCCGTGTTGATGCTGAAGTTACTAAGTGATATGTATGCATATGTGGGGGGGGTGCCTTCAGCTGGAAGAATACAAAAATGGTCACTTGGTCATACTATCGTATATTTAATACAAACACAAATCTATTGTCATGTCTTCAGTTCAAATAAAAACGCGAGCAATGCTTTTTATTAGAAGGATAAGCTAGGTATATCGTTCACCGCATCTATGATCAACACTTGGACGTCCATAGAAAATTCAAGTCATGATGGATAAAACTAAGGATTACTGCACCGCCATGGCACCGTTCAGAGGAGGAAACACGTTGCATAAAAAAAAAACTTGATATGGTCAGCAGTACCCAGGATTACCACGCCGCCATAACACCATTCAGTTGAGGAAACGCGTCGCAGTAAAAACCCTTGATATGGTTAGCGGTGGTAAAGTGTTAAAGAAATAGAGGCTGGTATATTATAAATGGCCACTGGGTAAAGAATCGGTACACCTGGTGAGCCCCACGCATTAATAAAGAAATGGAAGTTTTTGACACCAGGCACCAGGAATAGTTAAAAAAAAACGAGTTAAAAACTTAAACGCATTCCCAGTCAAAAGATAACCGAAGTACCCAACCTAAATATATTCCACATATGGATATCGCGAGCAGAAATATGAATATGAATAATGAATAAATGCTTATGAAATTATGAGATTCAGCTCATAAAGCAAACTCGGAATAACTCAAGACGAGTTTGGGAATAATTTAAGAGGGCAATGGAACATATCATTCTGGCTTCTGGGTTGTAAAGCAAAACAGCAGTGAATGCCATGCCCCAACATCTAATCCACCCAAAGTCAATCAAACGACCCCCCATTAATAAAAAAAAAGACACCCGCTGAATATAAAACGCCCAAGAAATTTATACGCCCAGGGACCTAAGTACAATAACCATAAACCCCAAGCCAAATTGCCAGAACCCTAAAACGGTGCCAAACGCAGAACCATAAACTGCCTCGCTACCATTCTTACAGCATAAAAAAAAGGTTCGATTCCCGAGGTTCATTGCAACCATTCTAAACTAATCTTTATCACAAAACTTAAGCATTCATCCAAATAAAAACACCACCATCTAAATTTTCAAACACAAACACAGACTAGCATTCATCCAAACAAAAACATACCTTAGCCTATTCGCCCGCTCCGGATAGCGTCCGCGTGCTCCTTGATGCTCCCACTTTCCGACCTTAGAGGACTCACCGGTACCTCCCAGCCAAACGCTAGGGGTACTCTGCTTCCCCCTCAGCCCCCCGAGCCGCAAAGGGGCCACACACAATCTAGACAGTACCTAGCTTCCTAGCTCGCCCCCAAGGCTGAGCTACTACTCAAGACAGCTGAGAAAATCCCCAACTCCCACAAGCAATCAGTCCAGTCTCTAGTCTGGAAGCATAAAAATACCTAATAGCTGAATCCCCTCTTTTCCCCGCTCCCCTTTCTTTTATCCTCCTTTTTCCCCTCATCCCATTAGGTTTTTCTCAAAAACCCTAAATCATATTTCTTTTAAGTTTTCCCCCCTTTTATTTTTTATTCTTTTATTATTTTTTTGAAAACTCAAAAAGGGAAATGTGTTAAGCATCTTTTCATTATATTGTTTTTTAAAATCATATATATATATATATATATATATATTTCTTTTAACTCCCATTAGTTAACTAATAAATTTCTTCTTTTCAACTTTACAACCACCTAATTGAATTAATTTATTAAATCTCTTTAATTTACCCTACACACTTTATGAAGACTCACATTAGCTTAAGTGGGTTTTTTTTTTGTTTGTTTAATTTTATTATTAGTACCTGTATTGTTAATGCTAGCTAGTAGGAAATGGAATTCTAATGTTATTTGAATGGCAGAGCTATTGTGAGCTAGAATATAATGGCATTGTTATTAGGAGATGGTTAAGTCTTGACTATTATGTTAGGGCGAAGTAGTAGTACCTTCACTAAAAAGGTAAATTATCAAGCTTGTTACTGGGAATGAGGAAAGGCCTTATGTATGCAATTAAGGAAGGACTTACTTTATGAACTCAATTAAAGGAGGAATCGTTTCATATTTTTAATTAAGGAAGGAAACTCATTGGATTAGGTGGAGGTTGCAAATCATAGGGGTAATGAATATTTAATGTATAGTCTTGAATTATGTTTTTTTTTTTTGACATAGGACTCAATTCTGAACTGGTGATGCCTGGTTAGGGAAATTGTTTAAGGATTTATTAGGGTGTTAAAGTATTAGGGCTATTTAGGCTGACTCCATCATCCACATTATTGTGACGTGCCCTTCAGGACGCACCAAGTGCTCCAAGGGTGCCACTCGCCTCTTGAATTTCTTTTGTGTGACGTGCCCTTCAGGATGCACCACGTGCTCCAAGGGTGCCACTCGCCAACTGAGTTTCTTTTGTGCGACGTGCCCTTCAGGATGCACCACGTGCTCCAAGGATGCCACTCGCCAACTCGACTGATTGGTAGACATCTATAACCCCTGGAGTCAACACTCCGCCAGGTGAACTTGTGGAAGACTAAGGGTTCTAAGGAATAAGGGCCCCGCCTTATTGCGCGCCCCTTAGAGTCATCGTGAGAGACTGTCGCAGTCTGCCCTCATGACATCGTGGATCCTCGTGAACTAGGTAATCATTAACCTACAGTTCGGGCCACGACGGGAGTGCTAGTAGGCGGTGGCAAGGCTATTGTCCACCCCTCTGCCTCAACCTCTCTGCAAATCGTGTTTGGCCCCTTTACTCCATATGTGAGTCTGGTCGACAAGATATCGTCAGCCTGCATCATCAACAATCATGTCAGAAATGTCAACATAAAATCATCAAATCAATGAAACATCATAGTAAATATATCAACCCAAAAGCACACTCCCTGACTCAATCCGGAGTCCAAGGGGGTTCTACCGATGCCTCAGCATCCTCAAGGTAAAAAACCCTACACACTCAATAAAACTGAGTCAATAGCACCTGTCTACATCAAATAGTAACACATCATGTCATCTGTCAATCACATCATAATCAAGTATAAATGGTCTAACATCATAAAAGTCCAGATCACTTGCGAGCAAGTGTCCTCAAAAAATAAGTTATCTTAGTGCACCAGAGCGGGATGTTACAATGATGAGGTCCAAGTATAGAAAGTTGGTTCTCGAGATTGTCTCTGTTGAAGACAATCTCTCTCACACAACCAAGAAACTCTCAATAGCAGAAGAAAAGAAAAATGACGGAGCAGACAATCCTATCAATTTGTTGCTTGAGCAAGCTCTTACGCGACAAAGGGACGAAATGATGGAGAATTTTGCCCACATCCTTCAACTCCTGCGGATAGAATCAGGTGCATCTTCATCAAGCGACAACTTTGGAGGCACCTTTCCTTTCAAGGTACAAGTTAACTTTTATAATCCTATATTTGAAGGACAGATAGATGCAGAAGCCCTAAAAAAATGGTTAACTCTACTAGAAGGTTATTTATCTATTCACAAGTTTTACGACAAAGAAAAGATCATGTTCACACTCCTTAAATATCTCATTCATGTCAAACATTGGTGGGAAACTTACTGGGAGAAAAGTTCCATGGAGGAGTTTGGAATATACAGGGCCGATCCCACTTGGGATTTTTTTGTGGATACGGTAAAGGAACAGTATTAACCTATTGGCAACTATGAGGAACAATACATGAGATGGACCGCACTAAGGCAAGAGAGGGGCCAAGAAGTTCCATAGTTCACCAACACCTTCCATGCCTTGCGTACCAAGCTGGGTATCAAAGACTCTGAGCGACATTTGGTTCCTAAATACCGTGGGGCTCCACATAGATACATCTAGACTGAAATGGATTTTATGGACATCTAATCACTCGGTGTTGCTTATCGATATGTTGTTAAAATCAAGAAAAATTTTAAGCACTAGAACAAATGGGAGTTTGGGTATCCAAATCTGCAACAACCAAAGTATGACAAAGACGACCCTAACAAACAGTCTCCTGAAAACCAATCCAAGACACAAGAAAAGAAGGGCCAGGGGAAGACAAAGAAGGACACTGGAAAATGGTGCGAGTTCCAAAAAATCCCCTGGCACAACACCGATGAATGTTGCTCAAAACAATCATTGGTGGCCGAGATAAAAGAAAAAGAGATGAACCCTAATTCAGAATCTGATTCTGAAAATAATGGTAAGGGATAGATCATTGATGTGGACCCCACTGCTATTGTTGCAACCGCAGCAATTCAACCAGAAGAACAAATAGATCTTGAAGAGGGGGAGCACCTTTTTCATTCATAGATGTGGGTGAAGGGGACCCCGCTGCATTTTATTGTTGATAGCGGAAGACGGAAGAACCTCATCTCAGCAGAGGTCGTCAAACAGTTGGGACTGTCGGCAACACCACACCCGCAACCATACAACATTGGGTGGCTTCGCCAAGGACGAGATCTTCGTGTCAACCAACAATGTCGATTTTCATATGGCATCCAACCCTTCAAGGATGAGGTATTATGTGATGTTTCCCCACTGGATGTCTGTGATGTTCTCTTGGGTCAACCATATATAGTCCATGTTATTTATGAGTCTTGACCTTGCACTATCATTGTTACTTTGGGGGGTCATCTCTACAGAATACCAGATATAGTTCTGACTACTGTTCCACCTAAGAAGTGTCACAAGGTAGTATCTCATACTCCAAAACTCATCTTCTTCACAATCTGTTCAAAAGGATAACAAAAGGACACTTCAACCACTACAACCTTGCCCCAAACACCTTCTATCCAACAGAAGCAGGTCAACAAGGTTGAAACAAAGAGAAAATATTCCTTCTGCACACCATCCTCTCATGTATCTCGACTTGTTTAACAACCTCAACCTCAACATGTTCGTGATAGACTTCCACAAACTGAGCAGCGTGACGTCTCCAGCAAGACAAGCATCTCACCAAGATGCATATTCAACAAAAACTTTTCCTTCTCCCCCGAGAAATCAACGCAATGGATACCATTTATTCCTAAGAAGGGAGGATTGATCCAGGTGGATATCAGTGGCCACCCACCTTTTCCAACTGGCTCAAAATAGATTTCTGGCAAATTTTGGCTATTTACTATTTTTAGTACGTTTTAACTTTCGGGACCATTTTGAGGGCGTAAATGAAGGTTTTTTGAGATTGAGGTTCTCAATGATAGTTAAAGGCATTATTTATCCCCCAAAATGAATCTCATAGATGATACCTTTCCAACGAGCTATTATATGCCTAAAACAGAGATCGTATGCAAAAGTTATGACCCCGGTAAGTTTATGTACTAACTTACCCAAACGGGGCCCACATGAATTTTGGCTCTTCATCTCCTAGGGTTAGGTTTTTGGATGTATAGGATTTTTTTCATTCATGTTTATTGTAAAAAGGCCTTCAGAGCCTCATTGTAATCATCTTCTTTCGAATGCGAGTAGCCGTCACATCTCTTCTCAGAGATAAGTTGCCACCATTCTAGAGAGTCTTTCACTCTGTACTTTTACAGTCTCTGTACATTTATTTCATTAATAGAAATTGTGTATTACTGTATATATGTGTTTATGGTTGCATCTCTAATATATTTATGTTATATTATTGAATATCTGTGATATCTTTTTTCATTTCTTTATTATATCTCTACTCGCATTTCATGCTGAAAATAATCCGAATCAGTGGTATCAGAGCATGCTGCTCTTGATCGTTATTTCAATGCATGTCCGCGATGAGGTCCGAGTATAGAAATTTGGGTCTCTAGCTTGTCTCTCTTGAAGAAAATCTCTCTCACACACCCAAGAGACCCTCAATGGTGGAAGAAACGAAAAACAATGAAGCAGACGATCCTATCAATTTGTTGCTTGAGCAAGCTCTCACGCGACAGAAGGATGAAATGATGGAGAATTTTTCCCACATACTTCAACGCCTGTCGATGGAATCAAGCGCATATTCATCAAGTGACCACTTTGGAGACACCTCACCTTTGAAGGTACAAGTTATCTTTGATATTCCTATATTTGAAGGACAAATAGATGCAAAATCCCTAGAAAAATGGTTAACTTTGCTAGAAGGTGATTTCTCTGTTCACAATTTTTTCGACAAAGAAAAGATCACGTTCACAATCCTTAAATATCTCCCTCATGTAAAACATTGGTGGGAAACTTACTGGGAGAAAATTTCCATAGAGGAGTCTGGAATATACGGGGCCGATCCCACTTGGGATTTTTTTGTGGATGCGGTAAAGGAACGGTATTACCCTGTTGGCAACTATGAGGACTAGTACATGAGATGGACCACACTGTGGCAAGAGAGGGGACAAGAAGTTTCGAAGTTCATGTAAGGTAGCTAGAGAGGTAGTAGGGGGGCCCAGAGGGCCCATAGTGATAATAGTGGAGGTCATTCAATGTAAGGTGGACTAGGTCCACTATATTATTAAATAAGGCCCAC
>JZKD02S1649851.1:199640-210092 GCA_000966675.3 Picea glauca
TTAGATATAATAAATGTAAGAGGACTTCTTAGAAGGTTCTACTTCTAGAATATTCCTCCTCTAGAATATTCCTAGGTGATGGTAGCACTATCTAAAGAGGTTCAAGCAATGTAATGAGACATGAAGAGAAGTATTGTGTTTGGATCAGTAGCTCATTAGGAGGATGCCCCCTCGAAGAGGCAAGTGAACAGGAGAGGATCCCTTCCATAATAGGATCCATTGTATGGTGTTGCCCTACCTCAAGGGTTTGGTAATAATATTGTGTGGTTTCTTCTATATTGCTCTTTGGATCTATTGTGTATTCAGTATTTGTGGTTATTATATTTGTAGATCTATTCAGGTTCTTAACAGTTCACCTATACCTTCCATACCTTGCGCACCAAGCTGGGTATCAAAGACTCCAAGTGACATTTGGTTCTGAAATACCATGGGGATCTACATAGATACATATAGACTGAAATGGATTTTCCGGACATCTCATCACTCAGTGTTGCTTATCGATATGTTGTTAAAATCAAGAAGAAATTTAAGCACCAGAACAAATGGGAGTTCAAGTATCCAAATCTGCAACAACTGAAGTATGAAAAAGACGAACCTAACAAACAGTCTCTTGAAAACTAGTCCAAGACACAGAAAAAGAAGGGCTAGGGGAAGACAAAGAAGGACACAGGAAAATGGTGTGAGTTCCACAAAATCCCTTGGCACAACACCGATGAATGTTGCTCAAAACAATCATTGGTGGCTGAGATCAAAGACAAAGAGTCGAACCCTAATTCTGAATCTAATTTTGAAAATAATGGTAAAGGATAAATCATTGATGTGGACCCCACTGCTATTGTCACAACCACAAAAATTCAACCAAAAGAACCAATAGATCCTGAAGAGGGGGAGCGCCTTTTTCATTCACAGATGTGGGTGAAGGGGACCCTGCTGCATTTTATTGTTGATAGCAGAAGCCAGAAGAACCTCATCTCAGCAGAGGTCGTCAAATAGTTGGGACTGTCAACAACACCACACCCACAAGCACACAACATCGGGTGGCTTCACCAAGGATGAGATCTCTGTGTTAGCCAACAATGTCGATTTTCATATGACATACAACCCTTCAAGGATGAGGTATTATGTGATGTTTCCCCACTGGATGTCTGTGATGTTCTCTTGGGCCAACCATATATGTGGAAGCGCCATGTTGTTTATGAGTCTCGACCCCGTAGTTTCATTGTTACTTTGGGGAGTCATCTCTACAGAATACCAGAGGTAGTTCCAACTACTGTTCCACCTAAAAAGTATCACAAGGTAGTATCTCATACTGTAAATCTTAGCTTCTTCATAATGTGTTCAAAAGGAGAACAAAAGGAAATTGCAACCACTACATCCTTGCTCCAAGCACCTTCTATCCAACAGAAACAGGTCGACAAGATTGTAGCAAAGCGCAAAGATTCCTTTTGCACATTGTCCTCTCATGTATCTCGACTTGTTGAATACCCTCAACCTCAATAGGTTTGTGATAGACTTCCACAAACTGAATAGCGCAATGTCTCCAACAAGACAAGCAACTCACTAAGATGCAGATTCAACAAACGCCTTTCCTTCTTCCCTGGGAAATCAATGCAATGGAGACCATTGCTTCCTAAGGAGGGAGGATTGATCTAGGTGGATATCGGTGGCCACCCACCTTTTCCAATTGGCTCAAAAAATCTTTATGGCAATTTACTATTTTTAGCAGGGTTTAACTTCCGGGGCCATTTTGAGGGCCTAAATGAAGTTATTTTGAGATCAAGGTTCTCATGATAGTTGAAGGCATTATTATTTCACCCCCAAAATTAATCTCCTCGATGATACCTTTCCAACGAGCTATTATATGCTTAAAATGGAGATCATATGCAAAAGTTACGACACCAGGAAGTTGATGTACTAACTTATCCAAACGGGGCCCACATGACTTTTGGCACTTCATCTCCTAGGGTTAGGTTTTTGGATGTCTAGGGTTTTTTTCATTCCTTTTTATTGTAAAAAGGCCTTTAGAGCCTCATTTTAATAATCTTCTTCTGAATGCGAGTAGCCATCACATATCTTCTCAGAGATAAGCTGCCACCATTCTAGCGAGTCTTTCACTCTGTATTTTTACAGTCTCTATACATTTCTTTCATTAATAGAAATCATGTATTACTATATATATGTGTTTATGGTTTCATATATGATACATTTATGTTATATTATTGAATATATGCAATATCTCTATTCATTTCTTTATTATATCTCCACTCGCATTTTGTGCCGAAAATAATCTGGATGAGTGGTATCAGAGCATGATGCTCTTGATCGTTTTTTCAGTGCATGTCCCCGACTAGGTCCGAGTATATCAAGTTGGGTCTCGAGTTGGTCTCTCTTAAATAAAATCGCTCTCGCACACCCAAGAAACCCTCAATGGTGAAATAAAATAAAAACGACAGAGAAGACGATCCTATCATTCTGTTGCTTGAGCAAGCTCTCACGCGACAGAGGAACAAAATGATGGAGAATTTTTCCCACATCCTTCAATGCCCGTCGATAGCATCAGGCGCATTTTCATCAAGCGACCACTTTGGAAGCACCTCGCCTTTCAAGGTACAAGTTAACTTTGATATTCTTGTATTTGAAGGACAGATAGATGCAGAAGCCCTAGAAAAATGGTTAACTCTACTAGAAGGTTATTTCTTTGTTCACATTTTTTCTAACAAAGAAAAGATCATGTTTTCACTCCTTAAAGCTCTCCCTCATGTCAAACATTGGTGGGAAACTTACTGGGAGAAAAGTTCCACAGAGGAGTCTAGAATATACGGGGCCGATCCCACTTGGGAATTTTTTGTGGATGCAGTAGAGGAAGAGTATTACCCTATTGGCAACTATGAGGACCAGTACATGAGATGGACCACATTGCGTCAAGAGAGGGGCCAAGAAGTTCTGGAGTTCACCAATACCTTCCATACCTTGCGCACCAAGCTTGGTATAAAAGACTTCGAGCGACATTTGGTTCTAAAATACCATGGGGCTCTACACAGATACAACTGGACTGAAATGGATTTTCTAGACATCTCGTCACTCAGTGTTTCTTATCGATATGCTATTAAAATCAAGCATAAATTTAAGCACCAGAACAAATTGGAGTTCAGGTATCCAAATCTACAACAACCGAAGTATGAAAAAGACGGCCCTAACAAAAAGTGTCTCGAAAACCAATCCAAGACATAGGGAAGGAAGGGCCAGGGGAAGAAAAAGAAGGACACCAAAAAATGGTGTGAGTTCCACAAAATACCCTAGCACAAAACCGATGAATGTCGCTCAAAAAAATCATTGGTGGTTGAGATCAAAGAAAAAGAACCGAACCCTGATTCAGAATCTGATTCTAAAAATAATAGTAAAGGACAGATCATTGATGAAGACCCCACTGCTATTGTTTTGACCATGACAATTCAACCAGAAGAACCAACAGATCCTGAAAAGGGGGAGCGCCTTTTTCATTCACAGATGTGGGTGAAGGGGACCCCGCTGCATTTTATTGTTGATAATGGAAACGAGAAGAACCTCATCTCAGCAGAGGTTGTCAAACAGTTGGGACTATCGACAACACCACACCTGCAACCATATAATATTGGGTGGCTTCGCCAAGGACGAGATCTCTGTGTCAGCCAACAATGTCGATTTTCATATGGCATCCAGCCCTTCAAGGATGAGGTATTATGTGATGTTGCCCCACTAGATGTTTGTGATGTTCTCTTGGGCCAACTATATATGTGGAAGCACCATGTTGTTTATGAGTCTCGACCCCGTAGTGTCATTGTTACTTTGGGGGGTCATCTCTACAAAATACTACAGGTAGTTCCGACTACTATTCCACCTAAAAAGTGTCGCAAGGTAGTATCTCGTACTGTAAAACTCAACTTCTTCACAATCTGTTCAAAAGGAGAACAAAAGGACACTGCAACCACAACAGCCTTGCCCCAAGAACCTTCTATCCAATAGTAGTAGGTCGATAATGTTGCAGCAAAGCGCAAAGATTCCTTCTTCACACTTTCCTCTCATGTGTCTCAACTTATTGAATAGCCTCAACCTCAACGGGTTCATGATAGAATTCCACAAATTGAGCAGCGTAATGTCTCCAGCAAGACAAGCAGGTCACCAAGATGCAGATTCAACAAACGTTTTTCCTTATCCAATGAGAACTCAACGCAATCGAAACCATTGCTCACTAAGGAGGGATGATTGATCCAGATGGATATCGGTGGCCACCCACCTTTTCCAACTAGCTCAAAACGACTTTCTGGCAATTTTGGCAATTTACTATTTTTAATAGGTTTTAACTTTCGGGGCCATTTTGAGGGCCTAAATGAAGGTTTTTTGAGATCAAGGTTCTCAATAACAACCGATGGCATGATTGATCTCCCAAAAGGAATCTCATCGACGATACCTTTCCAACAGGCTATTATACGCCTAAAATGAAGATTGTGTGCAAACGTTACGACCCGTGGAAGTTGATGTACTAACTTACCCAAATGGGGCTATGGATGATTTTAGGGGATAAATTTCGCTCATGGGCTAATTTTCCATGGTTTTTCCAAAAACAAGATTCTCTATTTTAAAAATAATTCGCCCAAATTCTATAGGATATAATTATTTTACCTTGAAAATCGTCAAAATTTTATAAAAACTATATAAAATCCTTATAAATTTGAATATTTTTACAAAAATATCGCCAGACATTTATAGTTGGCATATGAAGCATTAGTAAGATTCGCCAATTTTTCTACATTTTAAAACAAATTTCCATCCATAAAATCATCCCTGAACGGGGCCCACATGACTTTTTGCGCTTCATCTCCTAGGGTTAGGTTTTTGGATGTCTAGGGTTTTTTTCATTCCTGTTTATTGTAAAAAGGATTTCAGAGCCTCATTGTAATCATCTTCTTCCAAATGCGAGTATCCATCACAACTCTTCTCAGAGATAAGCTACCACCATTCTAGCGAGTCTTTCACTCTGTATTTTTACAGTCTCTGTACATTTCTTTCATTAATAGAAATCATGTATTACTGTATATATGTGTTTATGGTTGCATATCTGATACATTTATGTTATATTATTTAATATATGCGATATCTCAATTCATTTCTTTATTATATCTCCGCTCGCATTTCATGCCGAAAATAATCTGGATCAGTGATATCAAAGCATGCTTCTCTTGATCGTTTTTTCAGTGCATGTTCCCGACGAGGTCCAAGTATAGAAACTTGGGTCTCGATATTGTCTCTCTTGAATACAATCTCTCTCACACACCCAAGAAATCCTCAATGGAAGAAGAAAATAAAAACGACGGAGCAAATGATCCTATCAATCTGTTGCTTGAGAAAGATCTCACGCGACAGAGGGACGAAATGATGGAGAATTTTTCCCACATCCTTCAATGCCCGTCGATAGCATCAGGCACATATTCATCAAGTGGCCACTTTGGAGGCACCTCACCTTTCAAGGTACAAGTTAACTTTGATATTCCTGTATTTGAAGGACCGTTAGATGCAGAATCCCTAGAAAAATGGTTAACTCTGCTAGAAGGTTATTTCTCTGTGCACAATTTTTCCGACAAAGAAAAGATCATGTTCGCACTCCTTAAAGATCTCCCTCATGTCAAACATTGGTGGGAAACTTACTGGGAGAAAAGTTCCATAGAGGAGTCTGGAATATATGGGGCCGATCCCACTTAGGATTTTTTTGTGGATGTGGTAAAGGAACAATACTACCCTATTGGCAACTATGAGGACTAGTACATGAGATGGACCAGAATGCGGCAAGAGAGGGGTCAAGCAGTTCCGGATTTCACCAAATACCTTCCATACCTTAGGCACCAATCTAGGTATCAAATACTCCGAGCGACATTTGGTTCTGAAATACCGTGGGGCTCTACACAGATACATTCAGACTGAAATGGATTTTCTAGACATCTCATCACTCGGTGCTACTTATCAATATGCTGCTAAAATCGAGAAGAAACTTAAGCACCGGAACAAACGGGAGTTCGAGTATCCAAATCTGCAACAACCGAAGTATGACAAAGACGGCCCTAACAAACAGTCTCCCGAAAACCAGTCCAAGACACAGGAAAAGAAGGGTCAAGGGAAGACAAAGAAGGACACTGAAAAATGGTGCGAGATGCACAAAATCCCCTGGCACAACACTGATGAATGCTGCTCAAAACAATCATTGGTGGTTGAGATCAAAGACAAAGAGATGAATCCTTATTTAGAATCCGATTCTGAAAATAATGGTAAAGGACAGATGATTGATACAGACCCAACTGTTATTGTCGCGACCGCAGCAATTCAACCAGAAGAACCAACATATCCTAAAGAGGGGGAGCGCCTTTTTCATTCACAGATGTGGGTGAAGGGGACCCAGCTGCATTTTATTGTTGATAGCGAAAGCCAAAAGAACCTCATCTCAGCAGAGGTCGTCAAACAATTGGGACTGTCGACAACACCACACCCGCAATCATACAACATTGGGTGGCTTCACCAAGGACGAGATCTCTGTGTCAGCCAACAATGTCAATTGTCATACAAAATCCAACCCTTCAAGGATGAGGTATTATTTGATGTTGCCCCACTGGATTTCTGTGATGTTCTCTCGGGCCAACCATATATGTGGAAGGGCCATGTTGTTTATGAGTCTCGACCCCGCAGTGTCATTGCTAGTTTGGGGGATCATCTCTACAGAATACCAGAGGTAGTTCTGACTACTGTTCCACCTAAAAAGTGTCGCAAGTTAGTATCTCATACTACAAAACTCAACTTCTTCACAATCTGTTCAAAAGGAGAACAAAAGGACACTACAACCACTACAGCCTTGCACCAAGCACTTTCTATCCAACAGAAGAAGGTCGACAAGGTTGCAAAAAAGCGCAAAGATCCCTTCTGCACACCATCCTCTCATGTATCTTGACTTTTTGAATAGCCTTAGCCTAAACAGGTTCGTGATTGACTTCCACAAACTGAGCAGTGTGACGTCTCCAGCAAGACAAGTAGGTCACCAAGATGCAGATTCAACAAACGCTTTTCCTTCTCCCCCGAGAACTCAATGTAATGGATACCATTTCTTCCTAAGGATGGAGGATTGATCCAGGTGGATATTGGTGGCCAACCACCTTTTCCAACTGGCTCAAAACAGTTTTCTAGCAACTTTGGCAATTTACTATTTTTAGCAGGTTTTAACTTCCGGGGCCATTTTGAGGGCCTAAATGAAGGTTTTTTGAGATCAAGGTTCTCAACAATAGCTAAAGGGATGATTGAGCCCCCAAAATAAATCTTCTCAACGATACCTTTCCAACGATCTATTATACGCCTAAAACGGAGATCGTATGCAAACGTTACGACGCCGAGAAGTTGATGTACTAACTTACCCAAATAGGGCCCACATGACTTTTGGTGCTTCATCTCCTAGGGTTATGTTTTTGGATGTATAGTGTTTTTGACATTTCTGTTTATTGTAAAAATGCCTTCAGAGCCTCATTGTAATCATCTTTTTCTGAATGTGAGTAGTCATCACATCTTTTCTCATAGATAAGCTGCCACCATTCTAGCGAGTCTTTCACTCTGTATTTTTACAGTCTCTGTACATTTATTTCATTAATAGAAATCGTTTATTACTGTATATATGTGTGTATGGTTGCATCTATGATACATTTATGTTATATTATTGAATATCTGCGATACCTCTGTTCATTTATTTATTATATCTCCGCTCGCATTTCGTGCCAAAAATAATCCAGATCAGTGGTATCAGAGTAGGCTACTCTTGATTGTTTTTTCAGTGCATGTCCCCGATGAGGTCTGAGTATACCAATTTGGGTCTCAAGCGTGTGTCTCTTGAAGACAATCTCTCTCGCACACCCAAGAAACCCTCAATGGTGAAAGAAAAGAAAAATCACGGAGCAGACGATCCTATCAATCTATTACTTGAGCAAGCTCTCACGTGACAGAGGGACGAAATGATGGAGAATTTTTCCCACATCGTTCAATGCCTACCGATAGCATCAGGTGCATATTCATCAAGCAGCCACTTTGGAGGCACCTCACCTTTCAAGGTACAAGTTAACTTTGATATCCATGTATTTGAAGGACAGATAGATGCAGAAGCCCTAGAAAAATGGTTAACTTTGCTAGAAGGTTATTTCTTTGTTCACAATTTTTCCAACAAAGAAAAGATCACGTTCGCACTCCTTAAATCTTTCCCTCATGTTAAACATTGGTGGGAAACTTACTGGGAGAAAATTTCCACAGAGGAGTTCGGGTATCCAAATCTACAAGAACTGAAGTATGACAAAGACAACCCTAACAAATAGTCTCCTGAAAACCAGTCCAAGACACAGGAAAAGAAGGGCCAGGGAAAGACAAAGAAGGACACCTCATCTCAGAACCTCATCTCAGCAGAGGTCATCAAACAGTTGGGACTGTCGACAACACCAAACCCACAGCCATACAACATCGGGTGCCTTCGCCAAGTACAAGATCTCCGTGTCAGCCAACAATGTCGATTGTCATACAGTATCCAACCCTTCAAGGATGAGGTATTATGTGATGTTTCCCCACTGGATGTCTGTGATGTTCTCTTGGGCCAACCATATATGTGGAAGCGCCATGTTGTTTATGAGTCTCGACCCCACAGTGTCATTGTTACTTTGGTGGGTCATCTCTACAAAATAACAGAGGTAGTTCCAACTACTGTTCCACCTAAAAAGTGTCGCAATGTAGTATCTCATACTGCAAAACTCAGCTTCTTCACAATCTGTTCAAAAGGAGAACAAAAGGACACTGCAACCATCATAGCCTTGCCCCAAGCACCTTCTATCCAACAAAAGCAGGTTGACAAGGTTGCAGCAAAGCGCAAAGATTCCTTCTGCACACCGTACTCTCATGTATCTTGACTTGTTGAACATCCTCAACCTCAACACATTCGTGATAGACTTCCACAAACTGAGCAACACAATGTCTCCAGCAAGACAAGCAGCTCACCAAGATCCAGATTCAACAAATGCTTTTCCTTCTCCCCTGGGAACTCAACGCAATGGAGTCCATTGCTTCATAATAAGGGAGGATTGATCCAGGTGGATATCAGTGGCCACCCACCTTTTCCAACTAGCTCAAAACAACTTTCTGGCAATTTTGGCAATTTACTATTTTTAGCAGGTTTTAGCTTTCGGTGCCATTTTGAGGGCCTAAATGAAGGTTTTTTTATATTGAGGTTCTCAAAGATAGTTGAAGGCATGATTGAGCCCCCAAAATGAATCTCCTCGATGATACCTTTCCAACGAGCTATTATACGCCTAAAACGAAGATTGTATGCAAAAGTTACGACCCCGAGAAGTTGATGTTCTAACTTACCCAAACAGGGCCCACATGATTTTTGGCGCTTCATCTCCTAGGGTTAGGTTTTTGGATGTCTATGGATTTTGGCATTCCTGTTTATTATAAAAAGGCCTTCAAAGCTTCATTGTAATCATCTTCTTCTGAATGCGAGTAGCCCTCACATCTCTTCTCAGAGATAAGCTGCCACCATTCTAGCGAGTCTTTCACTCTGTATTTTTACAGTCTCTATACATTTCTTTCATTAATAGAAATCGTGTATTACTGTATATATGTGTTTATGGTTGCATCTCTAATACATTTATGTTATATTATTGAATATCTGTGATATCTCTATTCATTTTTTTATTATATCTTCGCTTGCATTTCGTGGTGAAAATAATCCAGATCAATTCGAGTCTATGTGAATTGAGTTACAATGCCTCCATTATCTCTGAAATATTTCTTCTACTGCTTCCTCGACACATTTATTTTCCTATAAAAGGACAATATCCATATTCTCTGCAAGAATATTGTTTCAAAGGATCCTTTGTTTTGACCTTCCATTGAGTCCTATGATGTTCCATGCAATGAAATTCATCATAAAGAGTTGGGTGGGGGAGAGAAGAAACCTTCCGTGAGACGATGAATCTTTCCTGAATTGAGAAAATAATATCCTACCACTTTAATCAGTTGATGTGTTGATTTTTGGCCTTGCCACATTCCTTCATGAGGGGTACGCCTGTGGCTTGTTCTTGTATTAGAGGATATTCCCCATCATGAAGTGGCTCCTATGGTGGAATCAATGAATACTTTATGAACCTTTCTTAATTGTTCAACTGGGATGGTTTTCAACTCCTTCTTGTTGAAGACTTCCTCATGTTTCTTCAGGTCAATGTCACCCAGATCTTGATCGTCCAACTGCATGACGCCCATGGCCAGCGGCCGCAGCTGCCGCCGCCAGGGGGGTAGCAGTAGCAGGGAACCCTCCAGCTGGAGAGGCTGAGAGGTGTCTTAGGCGGGTTGAGCAGAACTTCACTGAGCTCACCCGCACAGTGCCCATGATCGAGATAGAGGATTTGC
>JZKD02S1649851.1:210142-223924 GCA_000966675.3 Picea glauca
TGATTTTTTATCCTCATTACGTCGAGCTGAGGGGTTTGTTTCTTGTATATGTTCTATAATTGGCTCAGACTACAGCTTATCTTTTCCTTTATCCTTATCTTGTTTATTTTTTTATGCGTATTTCACACTTCCTCTTCTTCTTGGAGACGATTTAAGATATTGAAAGAGTTGCTGGTGGGAATATTTTGGTTTCCCTCTTGACTATGCTTCTTGGGGGGTTTTTTTTTCCTGCCTGTGACCTGCGTGAAGCCATCATTTTTTCATCCTTCCCCTATCTTTTGGGTTTGGACATTGAGAGGGTAGTCACAGAAGAGGTGACCGTGTTCATGACATTTCCTGCAAAATAATGGGATGTGCTTATAGTCGATGGTCTGGATCTAGTCCTCATCTTGATATTCGATAGTTACTAAACCCAGTAGGGCCTATGAGATATCCATGTAGACACAGATGTAGACGTAGGAGGTGTATTTCCTTTGTTTTTTCTCCTCTGAGTATTTTACATAGAATCTTACTTTTTTTCCTATGCCCATGAGGATTTATTCAAGCCAAAATTCCAAGGGAAAGGAGGAGAGGCGGATCCATATTGGTTCCATAGTAAAATCTTATTTCTCTGAGTTGAAGCAATCCATCCAGAATCAAAGGAAGATCCCTGGAAAGTTGTAAAAATAGGGTCCATTATTGAAGATATGGTCCTTTTCCTCCAGGTTATAGAAGATAATCATGAATAAACCCTTGGAGCCGAGTTGGACCTCATAGTCCCCCTTTGGATTCCACCAAGTTTTGATCTAGCGCATGAGGTCTCTTTCCGAGGGCCAGAGACCCAACAACTTCCCGATCAGGGCATGCTCTTCCATAAACTGATTGTGTTCTTTTACCCTAGTCGAGTTGATGATATACCTGGGCATTTTATTAGATTTGGGGATGCATTTCCCCGATTCCCATCCTCGAGATGCCTTTGAATGAGGCATTCTTTTCTCTACCTCCATTTCCTTGCTTAAACCTTGCTCTTTAGTTGGTATCTATTTGTGCAGTTGGGGCGGCGTCTTGAAGTTCGGTCTCTTAGATATTAGACCCACATGGTTGTTTGTTCCAACATTTCTATATGAGGGGGGTTGCACCCCTTCCCTTGGATCCATTTCTAGAGGTTAGGTGCTATGGCCCTATGTTAGTCTTCCAACTAATCTGCGGATGCTGCGACTGTAAGAGCTAGGGTATTGCAGCATAGAAATCTCTCTCAACATCCAATTTCTCGACTTGGTAAATTTGAAACCTTTAAACAATTGAGATTGAGGTGGCATATTCTTTCATCCCATGGCATTTTAGGAATTGACCAACGCCCAGTTTCACTATGGATCTCATGAGAATTTGTTCTTATCTTAGCAATGTTTATTTCTTTATTTACATTTTTTAAAACAAATAGATAATTTTGATCCTCTAGATTAGGGTTGATTATATACTTATAATACCTTAATTTTCTTTTTTTCTCTAACTCTTTATCACACCACATTTTATTTTTTCTTATAACTCTTTATCACACCACATTTTCTCCTTAAATTTTGATTTGATGATATTTTTAATAGTATCTTTATTCTGCAAAATTGTATCTTCCATGATTCCCCAATAGTTTATCCAAGACCATGCATCTTTATGCCATCCTCCCTTGAGTCGATGGTGGTTACGACTCAAATTTGAAGCAATTTTAGGAATCCTCTTGTCTTCCATGTTATTTAACTTGTTCTTATACATTAGGTATCTATTCATAGTCATTCTCTTAATGGGGGAAAGGCTTATTTCTAAGAGGAGGATGGGATAGGATGTATTTCCTTTAATTTTGAGATTATAGGTTATAAAATTCTTTTGTATTTTCTCTATCTTTATCAAGGATTCATAGCCCTAGACTTCACATCCATAAAAAGTAACAGGTGTAACTTTAATAATTTTATTATATATTTTAAATAATAATGTAATTTTAATTATCATATATCTTTGGGTTGAGAAGTGCTTTACATTCTATTATAGGAGAGACAGACCTCCTACCCGTCAAGTAAACATTTATGATGGTCAAGTAAACATTTTTGACGGGTTTGTTTTTAAAATTTCCCTTCGCGGGAAGCTTTATATTTATTTTTTCCCATCATTTAAATAATATGTATTCTATGTGTTTTTAAAACTCTTTTCACAAAGACATTAAAAACACATGTGGGAAGGTATTTAAATGTGGATTGTCAAAAACCAAATATAATGAGAAAATAAATGTCCAAGAAGGTGTTTTCTAGATTCATCCAAAAGAAGACAATTTCCATCACTGCAATTGTAGTTTATTATTAATGAGCCTTACCTCTCTCGATAGTTGCATGCAAGTTTTGGGTAATGTTTTTGAATCCATCTTTTCTTCCCTTTCAACATACATGATTTTAGGGGCTAAATTTCACAAATGCGCTATTTTTCCATGGTTTTCCCAAAAAAAAGATTAGTCCATTTCCATTTTTTTGTAAAAATAATTTTCTCAAATTTCATAGAATAAAATTATTTTACCCTAAAAATCACCAAAAAAATATAGAAGCTATATAAAATCCTTAGAAATTTGAATATGTTTACAAAAATATCCCCAAACATTTTACATTTTGCATATCAAGGAGAGTGTGTTATAGATCTGCTATAGAATTTGTAACATGTAATATGCATGACTTTTTCTATAAAATTTATAACTTGTGTTATGTATGCTTTACACAAAAATCAATATTCAAATTAAGAAATTGTTATTATATTATATTATATATTATAATATATATTTTATTTATATTATATTGTATATTACAATATATATTGGATTTATACAATATATTGTTATTATACATATACATATATATATGGGAGATTTTTTATTTGTCACTCAAATTGATGATTTCAAAAATTAAGTGAAATTCATTAATAATTTGTAAATTTAAAATTGAAAGATAAATACCAGTAAAATTTAACCACTATGAGAGATGCTCACAATCCAATATGAATCAGCATTAAAATTAATAATCAATACTATTTGCATTATTAATTAACACTATATTATTAAATTAAAATTAAATAAAAAATGAAATTAAATAAATATAGATAGTTATATGTATATATCTATAACATAGATTATTTTATTTTTATAAAATATTAAAATTTTTATTTTTTTATCTATTCTTTTAATTTAAAATATGTTTGTAATAAAAATTTAATATAATTAAAATATATTTAAATAAATATAATAAATATAAATATAGTTCTTTGAATTTCAACTTAATAAAAATATTGTTAAAGTAACAATATATTGATAAATAGTAAGGGTGTATTATTTATTATCATTCATATGTGATGGAAACCTATCCACATTGATACCAATGTCTTTGTGGGTGCAAACTCTGGGTGCCACCTCTTGGTATTACATCATTGGATTCCATTTATGTTTGTTCATAATATTAAATTTTTACATTTGTATATAGATGGTTGGATTATGATTCTTGTTATATTTTTTATTTTTTTATGGATGTGAAGTATGAGGTTGTAGTATCTTTTATTAATCTAGGAGAAAGATGCAACAAATTATACTTTTAAAATTAAAGGAAATACACTCTATCATATCTTCCTCTTAGAAACAAGCCTCTCCTCCATTGAGAACATTTCTATGGCATACCTAATGTATAAAAACATTTTAAACAACATGGAAGACAAGAGGCTTTCTAAAATCGCTTCAAAATCTAGTGGTAACCACCATCCACTCAAGTGAGGATGGCATAAAGATGTGTGGTCTTGTCTAAACTATTGGGGAATTATGGAAGACACTATTTTGCAGAATAAAGATACTATTAAAACATCATCAAATTAAAATTTAAGGAGAAAATGTGGTGTGGTAAAGATACTATTAAAACATCATCAAATTAAAATTTAAGGAGAAAATGTGGTGTGATAAAGAGTTAGAGTAAAAAAGAAAATTAAGGTAATATAAGGATGCAATCAACCATAATCTAGAAGATCAAAATTATCTATCTGTTTTGACAAGTGTAAAGAAAAAATAAGCATTGCTAAGATAAGAACAAATTCTCATGAGCTCCATAGTGAAATAGGGCATTGGTCAATTCCTAAAACACCATGGGATGAAAGAGTGTGTCACCTTTGTGACACTAAGAAGGTTGAATATAAAAGTCACTTTCTCTTAAATTGTCAAAGAAACAAAACTATGGTGATCTTGGAAAATTTTTCTTAATGTTTTTTGAACAAAGAAACAAAATTCTAAAGAATGACAAGTAATCAAGTGGAAGTTAATCATCATCATCATCATTTATAGCGGATGAGAGAGATGCTCATGTAACATAAGGCATTAAAATAATAATAAAAATTTAATATTATGTGTGTATGTAATAGAGGCTATATAATTTATTTAATTTATTACTAATAATTATTAATTATTATTATTAATATTTTATTATTATTATAATGAGTTATGGTACATTGACATCTCTCCCATATTGTTATTTTAATGGGTTATGGAGAGTAGAACGCCTCTTTTTGAGAAAAAAAATAATAATTTCTAAATTAGAAATAATCATTATTAATGATAATGATACTTGTGAACTACTTTAATTTAATCATTAACAACCATATTAATAATATCCATGAGTATGATATCTTTTAATTTGATAATTAACAACAATCATATTAATAATATCAATATTAAATCTTATTTTAAAAACATATGTCACAATCTTTCTAACCTCTTCCTTCTTTAGAATTATGGTGATCTTCTCTCAATGTTTTTTTAACATAAACATACTATTTTAAAGAACCATAAATAATCCCTAGCCTTCTTAAATATTAATCTTTCTCATTATCATCAATAAATTTATATTTAACACATATTTATTATATAAAATGTATTAGATATACACCTATTAACATATATAATATTTATTTATGTACTAAATATATACTTATCAACATATATTATCATTTGATTATAATTTTTACTGATTGAAAATAGCTAAAAATGAAACACTCGACAGACCATACATATATGAAAATAGTATTTTTATAACTTTTTATCCCAAAACCTGTTTTGTTAGATTCACAAATTTGAATGATTATTTATTGAAAAAGCTATTTGATATAACAGTTAAACAATACCTACATAAAATCGTTTTTCGTAAATATCCCGCACTACATTTAGGATTTTCGCGAACTGGGCCTCCAAAGAATACTGGATGATTGCGTTGATATTATCACACCTATATATCTAATTAGCATTAAAAAACCCCTCTATATGCCCGAGCATACATTCAGTATGCGACACATTTAGGATTCTGGCCTCCTGTGCCCCCAAAGAATAGTGTACGCTCGATTTCGAGGTATCTCGCTCTATAACATTTCCGCTTACTTGCATACGTTTGTTGCGGTCTATTAACGTCAGCCCCAGAGCGGGCAGTAAGTTGTATATCGGCGATATATGCGGCACGACCGTAGCCTCTCTCAGGAAAGCGGCCGCTACCCATCTGTGTCCTAGTTAAGCTCGTCCCACTGGGAGTCGGGGAATAAGCAACTCCGCCTCCAATATCCACCGCAACAGCGCCGTTACCCAGAGCACTGAACAATGAGGCCGGCCAATAACCTATAATCTGGTTATCGATCAATAAAACCCATGCTCGCCCTATCTTTTCTCTCACTTGCTGTACATCCAATAACATTCAACTAATTAGCTTCTTAAAAACTTTACATCAAATCAACACAGAAAAATAGACATATCCTTACTTGCTCAAGAGTTACGTAGGTTTCATACTGAGTCCCTGCCTGCACTGATACCGGAAGCACATGTGCACCGGGAGAGATCTTGCCTGGGACCGACACAAAACCTGGACAATCTAGGTCAAAGCAACCGTTGCTGTAGCTCTTGTTCTGCATCGACACTCATTTAATATCAGCAATCTGCATCACGAAGGCTTTTCTAATAGATCAACCAAACTTGAAACTATGTAATTACCGTCCAATAAACAAAGAGCCTTGGTTTACTGTCACCATATCTACCTGGATTCACCTGCAATAGTCATCTCAGAACGGACTATTAGTTAATAGTATTTAATTTACTGTCTGTTCGTCTTTATTATCGACTTACTGTGTTCGACGGACTATAGTAGTTAATGAGGGGGGAGTGTTCGATTCCTCATGTTCCATTAACTTGAATATGAATATAGTGAGAGTTACTGTGTTTATTATCGACTTACCATCCATCCAACGTGTATGGCCTCCTCATTCACTACATTTTTATCTTGAGCCAGGTTAATCACCCAAATTTGGCTCAAACTGAAATAACCATCGGGGGCTACGTACGGATTCCATGTATTCAAAGAAGCAGATATTGCAATGACCGGGTCATCATGGGAATTGAATTCCAGATAAGCATACTGTTAACAACAACAATACATAGACCACATAAGATAATATAGATCACAGCAGATGATTTATCTATAAACCTCAATCGTAGTACCTCATGCGCACCGCCTTGAGTAGGATTGGTAGGCTTGTCATTAATAGGTATGGTATTGTTTCTTCTTCCTCTCCAATTTAAAAATTGGCTCACAGATCCCGCTCTTTTGACATCTTCACGTTTGATTTCCCTCATCGCCACTGTCTCCTCTGGACACTCACTCTCAACGCCCAGCTTTGTAACGTTTTCGTTGCCATTGGAAATATTTAGCCTCGATGACTTTAGTTTCGGTAGTTTCTCCAAACCCTTTTCACGCACAAAAGACAGACAGAAGCTCAGGTCAACACTTTCTAAAGGAGTAGGCTGAGCAAACAGACCTGTTTTAGACCTTGTTTTTTGTTTTTCAGTCAAAAAAAATTGAATCCGGCCAGATTTTCAGGGTAGCGTGAGTTTGAGTTGGATCAAACTTCAATGTGTTTCAGAATGTAGTTTTGTTCCATTAAAAAAACCAACTCAAATGATTAGAAAATCAATCAAAATTCTAAATTGACCAGAAATTTAAAACCACACATACAAAAACCTATCGAAAAAATAACTCCTAAAAAAAGATCGCTCCAGAGTTATTCCACTCTCTTTCTAAATTATATTTTAAAATCTCTGCCCAGTATAACATATATGTTAGGTTGAAAACACTACCCGCGTTATATCATCGTGTGCGTACTTCACAGATATTTGATCACCGAATTTTACGCAGAGGACGCTATCTCCAAGCTTGTTCTGCGTATCGAAGGAAAAGAAAGAGTCAGAAAAATATCATCACAAATCATATTATTCTTGAGATGTAATCAGATTTGATATGACCTGATATTTGTGCAGTGCTGGAGGATTAACGAAATTGATGTATTCATCGATACTCATATCACGCACGTCAACAGCAGCAGCAGACGTGAGAGCAGCAAGAAACAGAAACAAAAACAAACCCATGAAATGGAAAAACGAAGTCATGGAAAACAACATGAATAAGCAGAACACAGAGAAGCCAAAGCTCTTACATATATTTATATATTACAAACCCGTATAAGCTTTTCTCGCATGAATTATCGTATGTCAGTTGAACTTTTACTTAAATTAGAAGCTCAATCAGAGTTATCACCAAAAATTAAGAAATTATTAGTGCGTTTACTATTCAAAATACTATATTATCTCCTCAAACTAAGCCACAACTAGATGTATTGGGATTTATATAATATGATTATTTCCTAAAACTAAGCAATTGTTCGTGCATCTAGATGCATTAAATATTGTATTGGTTGTGAGTATAGGATTTTCAACATGGAATTAAAGAAAATTATATAAATTTTAAAAAAATATTTATGTTGTTTTTTTTTTATGATTATTTATGTTTAAAAAAATATTTATTAATTTGATAAAAAAATAAATTATAAAGTGAATAAATTTAAATATATTTAGTTTAATTTTTTGATAAATATTTTGTTAAAAGTTACAATTCATTTAATTGATGAAAATTTTGATTATAAAATTTTGTTTTAAAAGATTTAATTTATTAAGAAGATTTAAATTATAATTTTTTCAAAAAGAATAAATAAGAATGAAATTTGTAATTTAAAAAAATACACTCATTTAACAATTTAGTTTATCCACCTTTTGATTAGTTTAAAAAATTTATATAAATCTTTATGTTGGACAACTGAGAGGGGGGGTGAATCAGTTGTTACTGTGCTTAAACAATTATGCTTCTTTTAAACTCTTTGCAGAAACACTGAATGATGATCACATTAATGCAGGGAAATAAACAAGGAAAATAAACAATGGCACATTCAGCATCAGTCACATATATGAGAAACACAAAGACAAATATTTCCCAAGGAAACCCATACAGGGTAAAAACCTCTTTTTCTTTATATGATAAGTAATAGTTACATTCTTTACATTATCATACATATGAGCACCAACTCATAATGAGGCTACAACCTCAATTTTGCAAGCTGCTACTTGTTGAGAGCACCAACTCTCTGTTTTCTCTAGCACCCACTAGAAGGAAACACTAACTCCCTGGTTTCTCTAGCACCAACTAGAAGGAAGCACCAACTCCCTGGTTTCTCTAGCATCAACTAGAAGGAAGCACCAACTCCTTGAGTGTTTCCAGCACCAACTGGATGGAAGCACCAACTTCCAATCATACAGGCAACCAACATGTATAACAAAGAACAATAGTTCTCCCTTGCACCACCTTGCCACTCTGGTTTCTCTGGCTGCAACTAGATGGAAGCTACAACTCCCTTTGTTCAAGCACCCACTTGAACCTATGAGGACAACAATCCTCCCTAGCACCTCCCTTCAACCCTGAAATATAAATCTTTGTTACTGAAACTTATTACAGTGATATAATGTTCAACAATGGCTTACCAGAATCATCACTGTTCTGCTGCATTTCATTGCTCTGTCTGCCTCGTTGCCTTCCTGCACATATGACTTGTGTTGTCTGTTCTTTTGCTTTTTATGCTCTGTGCGCCATGTCCATTCACTGCACAGTTCCTCTTCTATTCGATTCAGCTGCTGCACTCTCCTCCTTCTTCACACATGAATCACCTTCAACAACAACAACAACAACAACTCCAACAGCAACAACAACCCCATCTCTTCTCTGTATCGTGTACTTATAGCTTCAGCGCACCTTGTGCATGCAATGTGCTCAATCCCTTTGCATACTCACACCGCGTTGATATCCTCCACCTCTCGAGTGCTCTGCCTGATCATCATGGTAACTCTTTAGCTTCTCTGGCGGTTTTCTCACGCGTTCAGCATCACTGGGTGTTATGCTGAGATTCCTCAGCCTCTCTGGCATAGTCGAGCTTATCCTTTCTGTTTCAGTTACAGGTTCCAACCCTCATCTAGCTGTTAATCCCTCTAAGAATTGTCTTTCTTCACTGGGCAAAGATTAGAGACTCTTCATCTCCTCTGGTGATCACACCGAAGTGTCTTTGAGTCCTCTGGCAGAAACCATCAATGGTTTCTGGCAGTTACACTGTGTCGAGCTACAGTAGCCCTCCGATCTTGTTCAAATTCACCTGCACCATTTGATTGATTCCATGGGATCTTTCATTTATTTCAGCATTTTTGCATTCGACAATTCAGCATTCGTGTGACCATGTGTCTCAACATCCCCAGTCGCGATCCCCAAAAACGAGCTTGGTTGCTCTAGCTCTTTCCTCCATCTCTCGCTGATGTGACCAAGGGCTGTGACCACAGCCTTATGCATAAGGCGCTTTCACGATTTCGCATCTCGTGAGTTTCAACACTATGCTCCGTTGACCTCAAGTCAGTGAAATTCCGATCGCTTGCCACATGTCCTATGATTCGATGGTCCATATCTAATCTTGATTCAACGGCTGCGATTGAATCGCGATTTCGCATATCGCGATTTCAACACTCTGGTTGCATTGAGTTCTTGCCTCTCTAAGTCGCGATCCCCGAAACCCCGAAATGGCATGGGATCAACGGTCCTGATCAACACTTGATATGACGGTTCGGATTATTTCACGATTTCGACATGCTTGATGTTCAGTGTTTTTGTCACTTCAAAGTCCCGATCCACGAAACTCCGTAAAGAAGTCGGATCAATGGTCCAGATCACATCTTGATCCGACGGTTGCAATTACATCGCGATTTCGCATATTGTGATATTGAGATTCTTGATGTTAATACTCTTTGACATCTCCAACACTCAATCCTCGAAACCTCGAAATGGACTTGGATCAATGGTCCATATTCAATCTTGATTCAATGGCTGCGATTAAATCGCGATTTCACATATCGTGATTTCGACATTCTTGTTGCATTGTTTTCTTATCTCTCCATGTCGCGATTCGCGAAACTCCGATATGGAGTTGGATCAACGGTCCAGATTTGATCTTGATTCAACGGTTGCAATTAAGTCGCGATTTTTCATATCGCGAAATCGGGATTCCTGTGGATGATATTACTTAACATCTCCAACTCTCGATCCCCAAAACTCCGACATGGACTGGAATCAACGGTCCAGATTCAACTTTAATCTGACGGCTCAGATTGAATCATGATTTCGCATATCGCGATTTCGCATATCGCGATTTCGAGAGGTTAGGGAACATCATTCCTTTGACTCTCCAGTCAGCGAACTGATGATCTTTCCCCATGTGTCCTTCCTGATGATGGACGGTCCTCCTTTTTCTGGGATTTTATACGCCCACTTCTCCTTGTACTTTAGAGAGCACGCAGGTTCTTCTTGATCCAACGATGGTCGAATCCTGCGCTTGGATCGAATGCCTGAGATCTATCCTCCTCTTCAGCGCGCTCTTCTTGTCTAAATTCAAATCTGACGACGCTCGTTCTGTCGGGAATTTTGGATGGGATCCAACGATCAATAGTGCTTCTCAAACTTTACGGGACTTCATCATGCATGATCAATAGTTTAGATCAATCCTCAATTTGAGGACTGAGGATTGTTGCGTTTAGACAATTGTTGCGTTGTTGGTCTTCCTGAATATCACTGCGCTGTTGATCATCGTTGTTGTACTCAAGCCATCATCACTGTTGTACTTTCCATCAATGACAAGCTTACACTTCCTGTAAAACATACCAAACATCCTCTGCACTTTCTCTTCTGATCTTATCGAGGTTGCTCTGCAGCTTCTTCCCAAAATACTTCTGGTGCCCGTCTATTAGATTCTTCTTGTACTCATGCCATCTTCATTGTTGTACTTTCCATCAATGAAAAGCATATGCTGCCTGTTAAACATTTTCCAACACTTTATTATTATCTTAAATAGCTATTTCTTATTAATGTTTTATTATTTCTTATTATTATTTAAAAAAAAATTATGTATTCATATTTAATATTATCCACTTTTTGATTAGTTTAAAAAAATTATATAAATCTTTATTATTATTTCAAATTTCTATTTTTATTAATGTTTTATTTTTTCTTATTATTTATTTTTTTTGAGTAAAAAAGGTAGGTCCTGATATATTAAAGTTGCAGAATTACATAGTTTTGTTGAATTGCCAGCTGTCTCGCCTGTAGAGGAAACCCAGACAGTTAGTCAAGCCATGCCACTTTTCAAAAAACAAAATTCCAGGTTGCCATCTTGTCTGAAGGAAACCAGGATGCATGGCCACCTTCACACCAAGTCTTGTCTTTACTATGCTAACAATAGCATTACTACAAGCTAACTGAGCCATATCGCTAGTATGCAACAAAAGAAAAGAGTTTCTAACTCTGAGCATGTAAAAAACCTTTTAGCCGATGTTCTTATCCTCGCCTCCATTCTTTCCTCACTTGACTGGAATTGCATATACATGTGCGCAAGTAGGGCATTGGCGTCTTGGGGATGCATTGGAGTAGGCAGCGTATATCATATCAAGGCGTTGATTTATGTGGATGACCCTGAATATCTCGTCGTCCACCATGCTGTGTATGTCAAAAATTAATTCGAGGTGCTTCGGATGAAGGAGTGGTGGCTATTCGGCCTCATCCTTTCGTTCTTTTGCATTTCCACCTAGGTTCTCTATCTGCCTACTTCGTTGCGCGACTACCTCAGGAGGTTTGCCGGTCGTAAATTCCTCTTTGTTTCCTTCCCTTCCTTTCTAGAATTCTTCCTCCACAAAGAAAGCTGTGAATTCCTTAGCTGGAGCATCCCTGGGATTGTGCACTATTCTTGGAGTAGGGGTTACTGCATCCTTCCCGAAACAGGTGGGGGGATTCCAATTGTCCGGGATCGTGAAGAGAAGATTCTCTATGTAGCTTTGGATGGATGCATCCGGCGCAATCTCCTCAACATACTCCATGGGAGGCATTCTGATCCTCCTGGACTTCCTGGTTGTCCTCCTGCTAGCTAGAGACAATGCTTTTTCAAAATTCTTCTACCGCTTCCGGTGTGAATCGACTGCGTACCATGTCGCTCCTCTACGAGGTCGTCCCCTTGCTCATGGCATGCTTAAAAACAAAGCTTTGTCCCTGCTCTGCGAAGGTTCATCCTTTGGCTCAGCAAAATTCGAATGCATCACAAATCCTCCAAGGCAGTTGATAAGGGCGAAGGTGATATCTTCGGCCATTAATGTTGTGGTCTTAATGCGTTGATCGCCTGTCCTGCTATCTCGAGTGAGAGGCCTCATCGTTTGATGTCTGTTTCCTGGGTTCACTCCCATTCATTTATGGCGAGGAGATGGGAGCCTATGGCCAACATGTATGGCACCACCCGACACTAATCCGTGTGTTCGTCCCTCTCCACGTGGCACCCCATCCGAGGGTATTATTTCTTATTATTATTTAAAAAAAACATATATATATAATTTCTTTAATAAAAAGATATAATAATAAAATAAATCATTTTAAACTTATTTGAGTTGTATTTATATTTTAAATATATTGTACTCTCCTTTGTCATCCCTTCGATTTTATATGGCATTCATTGATCAAACTATGGGCCTATGCTTTGTAACTTTTTGGATTTATTATGCATTCAATGATCAAACACATGGGCACATGTGTTTTTTTCATTCCTTGGATTTCTTATGATGATGATGATGATGATGATGATTAATGTCCACTAAGACCTAATTGGTCTATTGGACCTTAAGAGGGTAAATGATTACTTGTGATTCTTTAGAATTTTGTTTCTGTGCTCGAAAAGCATTAAGAGAAGCTTTCCAAGATCACCCTACTTTTGTTGAGTTAAGAGGTTAGGAAGGTTGGTAGTGTGATCAATATTTTGAAAATGAGATCTAATATGGGTATAGGCTGGACAATCTAAGAGAAATTTATTTTCATATTCAACCTTCTTAGTGTCACAAAGGTGACACACTCTTTCATCCCATGGCGTTTTAGGAATTGATCAACGCCCAGTTTCACTATGGAGCTCATGAGAATTTGTTCTTATCTTAGCAATGCTTATTTTTTTCTTTACACTTGGCAAAACAAATAGATAATTTTGATCTTCTAGATTAGGGATGATTACATCTTTATAATACCTTAATTTTCTTTTTTCCTCTAACTCTTTATCACACCACATTTTTTCCTTAAATTTTGATTTGACGTTTTTTTTAATAGTATCTTTATTCTGCAAAATGGTTTCCTCCATTATTCCCCAATAGTTTAGCCAAGATTGGGCGTCTTTATGCCATCCTCGCTTGAGTCGATGGTGGTTATGAATTGATTTGGAAGCAATTTTAGGTAACCTCTTGTCTTCCATGTTGTTTAACTTGTTCTTATACATTAGGTATCTAGTCATAGCCATGCTCTCAATAGGGGAGAGGCTAGTTTCTAC
>JZKD02S1649851.1:224830-242419 GCA_000966675.3 Picea glauca
CTATGCATGGAAAATTTTAGAGTTAGGGTTAAAGGTTTATGATCAGAGTCAGGCTCATGGTCATTTAAAAGGTCAAAAGTTGTTATTTGGTTAGAAACAGGGATATCAGATATCATATAATCTACAACACTACTACCACATTTTTTAATATAGAGATATTAATTAATTAGGCTTATAAGAGTTTGATTTTTATATAGAGAGTGTTTTGAAGTAATAATAATAATAATTTAGTTTTAAGTTCATGGCTAAGCCAAATCAAATTGGTATATGAGACCTCTTTGTCTATGGGATAATAGACCCCATCTTTCAGTGGTAACTTTTACAGATGTATGCATACTCTATCTTACCCCCTTCTGGATTTTGAACTTGTAATCTCTTAGGAGGAAACACACGCTGTAAGAAAACTTGGGTCATTTCTCAATTTGTGTGTGTCATTCTTGCGTAAGGGCCATGCTAATCTTCTATGTATTGTTCCAATTGGTTAAATACTTTTTAAGTATTTCTTAAAAATTGTTTATGGCATCTATAGCCCTGGACCTCATTCATTATGGGCTTGATTCTCCATTGCAATGATGAGGTGGTCACTTCATCTTTCCTCTTCTCCCCTTGCACATACTCTCTTTGTTCACTTTTTGAGCCATGCTCTCCCCTCTTGTACAGTGTCCAATATCTCCTTCTTGACCCAACTACGACTATGTCCTGCAATAATTCTTCTCGCTTCTTCAAAGGAAGATCCTCCCACAATTCCATAGGAAATTCGGGTTCAAGAATCATCATGCCCACACCTGTTGCAATGCCAACATGAGTTGCAGTGAAAGTTTTATTTGTGAAGTGTTGGGACTTATTTTTATTGTCCTAGTGATCCTTACCCTAGCAAATCTCTAGCTACCTTTAGATTACAAGTTGCAGGACCTTTGAAGTTTTAAAGGTTCGCTATTGCTTACCGTTGATGCTAAATGGTGCCACTATATATCAATATTATCTGAGGTATGGACTTACATATATTTAAACTGTATCATTATTCTAAAGGGTATTTGCATGAGAAAGGATCTTTTTTCTAAAAAAAAATCATAGATCCAGAAGGATCTCAGATCCAACACATTCAGAGAAACAATGCACCCTAGGTTTGATTAATTTGATATGCCTCTATTTGTTATGGAATTATTATGATCTTATGAACATCTAGGTTGTATTTTGATCTATTGAAGTTATGATTACCATACTTATCATTGGTCAAAATTAAAGTCAAAGTATTAGATTGATTAATGTTAAGATTATAAATTTTATTCTCTAACTTAGGTTTCTATCAAGAAAGCATAGTATCTTAGTACAAAGGATAGGTTGAAGAAAATACTTGTCATCTTGAGTGAAAGAGACTCGAAAGAAAAGAAACAACACTCATTCATGAGGAAAAGACTCTAGGTTCCAGGTTTGATTGATTAAGTTGATAATATTCAAATTTGCACATATCGAGTTTGATAACTTCCACATTACAAGTAAACACTATAGTTGTGATATCAATTCTTGAAAAGTGTTATTATTGAATACATGGTAGCATGTGAGAACTATTGAGATAAATGCTTATTGTAATCATTTACTAGATATAACTAACATCTCCTCTAGGAGAAACTTCTTGTTTTGTTTCTAGGTTACCATGGAGGAATGATTGATCACAACATCACAACACTAGAAGAGTGTTTCTCTCATTTTCTATTATTGTATTTCTTACTTTTGACCATTTTTTTCAGGAAAGTCACAAGTGATAGCTCTGAAGGAGCTATTGTGACGATTACTCTTGCTATTGTTTTTATTATTATAAAAAGTATTATTCTTGTCTATTGTTTCTCCCTTGTTGTTCTTATTCCAAAAAGGTCACATGTGATAACCCTAAAGGATTTATAGTGAAAATTTCATGAGGCAACATATTAGATGAGACATGGAGCAGACTATCCAATTTGTATACATGACCATATGCATCCATGTACCAAAGAAGAAGAAGAAGAAGCTACTTTTTCTAGATATAGAACATCCCATATGGAGACAGATCATGAGGAGCAGAAGGCTCCAAAGATGAAAGAACAAATCCATTTAGTGTAGTCGATCACTCTTCAGATCATCAGGAAGAGTTAGTAGAGTGAGAAGGGTCTACCCAAAACTAAATACAGAAACTAGGAAGAGACCAACATAGTCCCAAGACACTTTGCAGGATGCAAATCCATATAACATTGATGAGCCATATCAGAGGGAGAAGATGGCTCCAAAGATTATATAGACTCAGAGAGAATCAATCTTTAGAGGGATCATGGAGAATCAGAGTGATCTTGATCTCGGAGAGGATCAAATGGGAAAAAGAGATGTCTTCCAGACAGACAAATTCCATGAGTTGAGAAAACTATATTGTAGCTTCCAAGACTTCTAGGAGATGTGAAATCTCATGTCAAGATTCCCCTGTTTCAGTGACAGAGGAGGAACCCAGTCAGAAGGAATGGGATATGGATTTTTCCTTGAGACCAGAAGGGAAGTTAGTGGTGACCTCCAAGATTGATCTAAAAGATAACCAGGGATGATTTTAAGGATGGAAATTTATTTTAAGATGTAGAAACCGTGGTGAATATTACTAATCCTTCATATGCCAACTATAAATGTTTGGCGATATTTATGTAAAAGTATTCAAACTTCTAATAGTTTGTTTAAAATTTTGGCGATTTTTAAGGTAAAATAATTTTATCCTTTAGAATTTGGGTGAATCAATTTTAGAATAACGAATCGTTTTTTGGGAAAAACCATGTAAAATTAGCCTTATACATAAAGTTTTTTCGGGAAAAACTATGTATACAGATGTATACATACCCTACCCTACCCTCCTCTGGATTTGAACTTGTGGCCTCTTAGGAGGAAACACAGGCTATAAAAAAAGTTAGTTCATTTCTCAATTTGTGTGTGTCCTCCTTGCGTAAGGGCCATGCTAATCTTCTATGTATTGTTCCAATTGGTTAAACACTTTTTAACTATTGCTTAAAATTATTTTTATAGTGTCTATAGCCATGGACCTCGTTCATTATGGGCTTGATTCTCCATTGCAGTGATGAAGTGGTCACTTCATCTTTCCTCTTCTCCCCTTGCATCTACTCTCTCCCTGTCCACTTTTTGAACTATGCTCTCCCCTCTTGTACAGTGTCCAGTAGCTCCATCTTGACCCAACTACGACCATGACCTACAATAATTCATCTCTCTGCTCCAAAGGAAGATCCTCCCATAGTTCCATAGGAAATTCAAGTTCAAGGCTCATCACGCCCACACAAGTTGCAATGCCAACACCAGTTGTAGTGAAAGTTTTTTTTGTGAAGTGTTGGGACTTATTTTTATTTTCCTAGTGCTCCTTACCCTAGCAAATCTCCAACCACCTTTAGATTACAAGCGGCAACACCTTTGAAGTTTTAAAGTTCATTATTTCTTACTGTTGTTGTTGTATGGTGCCGCTATCTGTCGATACTATCAAAAGTATGAAATTAGATATGTTTAAAATATATCATTATTCTAAAGGGTATTTTTAGGAGAAATGATTTTTTTTCTAAAACAACAATCGTAGATCCAAAAGGATCTCAGATCCAACACATTCAGAGAAACAATGCACCCTCGGTTTGATTAATTTGATATGCCTCATTTGTTATGGAATTGTTATGATGTTATGAACATCTAGGTTGTATTTAGATCTATTGAAGTTATGACTATCATAATAATCATTGGTCAAAATTAAAGTCAAAGTATTAAATTGATTAATGTTGAGATTATAAAGTTTATTCTCTAACTCATATTTCTGTCAAGAAATCATATTATCTTAGTACAAAGGACATGTTGAAGAAAATACTTTTCATCTCGAGTGAAGGAGACTCAAAAGAAAAGAAACAACACTCATTCTTGAGGACAAGACTCCAAGTTCCAAGTTTGATTGATTAAGTTGATAAGATTCAAATTTTCACATATCAAGTTTGATAACTGCCATATTACAAGTAAACACTATACTTGTGATAGCAATCCTTGAAAATTGTTATTATTGAATACTTGGCAGCATGTAAGCATTATTGAGATAAATGCTTATTGTAATCATTTACTATATATAACTAACATCTCCTCTAGGAAAAACTTCTTGTTTTGTATCCAGGTTACCATGGAGGAATAATTGATCACAACACTAGAAGATAGTTTCTCTCATTTCTTATTACTATATTTATTAATTTTAACCCTTGTTTCCGGTAGGTCACAAGTGATAGCTATGAAGGAGATACTATGACGATTGCTATTTCTATTTTTAACACTTCTTCGTCACAGACTGCAGAACTGGGAGATGAACCAGCCCAACTGAGAAGACTCGCGTATGCAACAGAAGCCTAGTTCCAGAGAGTCCAGAAAGAGAAGGAGAAGGCTACAGAAGCCTTAAAGTAGGAGAAATATGAATTAATAGAAAAATTAAGAGCAATGCAGGAAAATGTAGTAGCCCAGGAAAGCGAGAAATCAAAGCTTCAGGTGAAGCTCCAAGAGGAAAAAGCATAGCTACAAAGAGAAGAGGATATGTTTCTCGCAGAGTGGGCCATGGTCAAAGAAGTGGTGAGTAAAGAATGTTGCTCTGTACTAGGCTTGGTACAGGAGGACCAGGATCTGGTTGAAGTTCAAGTAGTGAAGCTTGTTGAGACCCTCCAGTAGATTCAGGCTAGGATAACAAATTTGGAGGCCCAAACAGTATCGAGCACCCCACGAGGGGTGCGTGACCAGAGGGAGGAGACCACTAAGAGAACACTAAGAAGGATAAGAACCCTCGCCTCAGAATTAAAAAAACTAAGTGATATAAGAGCACAGACAAATGAACGCCTCGTCGAGGATCCAGAGCTAAGGACGCTGGAATCACAATTACAGGAGGCACATGAACATGCATTTTCGATGCAGGCTCAGATGAAGCTTCTCACTGCGGTAGAAAGAATGAGGATATCCCAGGAGAAACGTGCAGTACAACAACATATCACTACCCTCCAGGGTAGGGTAATGGAAGTGATGCAGAAGCAACAACCTGTGCAGGATGAAGCCTACAAGGTGTTCAAAAAGATTGATGGACTGGGCTCACAATTGGATCAAGTGGTTGCAATAGTAGAACAATGCCTAGAAGGGACTGTTACAGAGCAGGTGATATTGGAGCTCGTTGAGCAGGAGGCTTAGGTGAAGCAGCAAGTCAAGGCAGCTTGAGTTAAGGTCGAGGCCTTCGAAGCAACGGTGTCTGCACTTGAGTGACTCAAGATGATTCATAGGTGAGTGTTGGGGGAATATTATCCCTCAACCAAGTTTTGAGGAAACCTTGGTCAGATTTGGCCCACTTTTGGACTTCGACACAAATTTGGTTGAGGAAGGAGCACCCAGGTGGAGTTGAGATCACGGATCTCACTTATTTTGCGAGCTATGTGGACCCAGTAAGGGGTTCTTTAGGTTTTTTGTAATGGGTTATGGGATGTCGTCCCATGGGGTTTTCCCATGTTTAGGCCTTATTGTAAGGATTTATAAAAGTATAAATAAAGAAGATTGTATTGTAAAAAAGGGTTGGAGCTAGCTAAGTGCAAGTAGTTTGAGTTTCTTTGTGCAAGAGAATGTATGTGCATCAAGTCTTTGTGCTTGATAGAGAGTTAGCTCAGTTCCTTGATCTAATTTTTGGGAGGATCTGGTGCTCAGTGCGTAGACCTCTCATCTGGTGTGGAGCTTGACTTTGTGGCTTAGTGCACATGAGTAACTGAATGTAAGATATTGACCAATAATAAAGAGGCGAAGCGGTTGGTGGACTTAGCCCCACACTCGGGTTAACCACGTACATTTGGTGTCTTCTAGCTTGCTTTGTGCAATGATTATCTTTGTTATGTTTTTCTTAGTGCTTAGATTAGATATGTAATGGATATATAAATGTTTCTTTAATGATTTTCTTATGTTAAAATGCTATATTGGATTTAGAGTGCTAAGTTATAAGTGTTTAAGGTGCATAATATTTTGTTATTATTGCACTAGAACTATATTATATTATGTTTTGTGATGTCCATGAGGTTAATGAACTAATGCATGTCACTTCCTAAGAATTAACAAAATACCATGCAAAGTGTTATTCTCAAAGATCTATTTCCCAACTTGGTTACAGACACCTGCTTCCTGTAACCCCCCTGCTTATAACTCAGGTGAGACTTCGCCTGCCTCGCAAGTGTTTCTAAAAGGGCCGGTAGTCGGGGTTTTGTTGGTGCTTTGTTAAGCGTTGAACCCTGGGTCTGCCCCTGTGCCAACACTGACCATGTATTTTATCAGTGTCTCCCTGTATAATCTTCTCTGCTGACCAAATAATGGGATGGTGGCATAAGACATGTCCAGTTGTAGGGTACCCTGTAATTTGGATCCCCATGATTGGGAAAAAAACATGCCATACTTTGGAGGTATGTTTGCAACAAAAATGTCCATTACAATTCTGTTGAGTGCTCAACACACCCTAAAAGTTCTGTGACTATTTCCTTTTGGGTACCACCTTGTAGTTGACTTTTGACCGTTTTCACCTCGGCTTGAAACCGATCCTTCACATCTCTTATATGTTTCACATTTTAATTGATTAAAATTTAACTTGAACATACAACGAGGAATCATTTTAACTCTAAAATACTTGACAACTACTCGAAGAATCGATGACCCAGATTTTTTCCTGACTCACAGGAGAATTTTGGCATCGACGGAAGATGATGGTGGTGAAGACTGTTTGGAGAGTCAAAGTAGCTGAATACTGATCCTCATCGGCATTGGCTTATGAAATATTATTTCCTATGAACAAACCTTGGGAAGGTTTTTTTCCAAAGACCGATTCATTTAGTTTTGGGTAGAAACATGTGATAGTAAGTGTCGCACAAAGGTAAGAGTGTCACCGTTGACCTTTGATCCTCAATACGTTGACATGAGAGAAGTCCCGAGTAAGATGCTTACCTACCATCAAATGTTTGATTTTTATATAATTAATTAGTTTTATGGCCTAGGGTTTATAACGTCGCTTGAACATCAATTAAAATTGAACATCTCACAAGAAGAAACTTATTAACAAAACCTTGGTACAACAGTAACGATTGTGAGATTTAATAATGTGCGCAAACTAATAATTTGTGATAAGGAACATGGATTAATTGCCCATAAGAAAGCTTAATCCATTCAAAATACTTCTGATATTTAATATTAAAGGTTCCCACCGAGTTCAGATTACATACAAATAATCCATGCCGTGACCAACCGGCCTGGTAACCGGAAAACCAAGAATACATTTACAATGAAAGAACTAAAGGGGAAATTTTGTCCAAAGCAACACCCAAGAGGATGTAAGGTGCAAAATCACCAATCATGTCTTTCTCACATACAAACTTTTCCCCAAGTCATTGTTGGCGCCTGGCACTGCATCCCTCTCTTTCGCCGCACGTTGCGCCTAGCGTAGTTGCAAAATTGTATCATGGGCTTCCTGGAGTCACCGCTGAATCCAAACCGTGCTCTCTACATGACCCTGCGACAATGTTGTCCCCTGGTCTTTTGCCGCCAATTGATGACATAGATCTCTATTTTTTTGGTAGAGCTCAGCTATCACAAGTTTAGCCCACTCTAACTGTCGAATGGAACTCTCTATGCAAGGACCGGGCGCTCTTCCCCTTCCCTTTCGGCTCCCATCTCCTCTATTGATAATTCCAAGTGGCTCCGAAAAGCGAGTAATTTCCAAAATCTCCTCGACAGCTGGACATGTGCTCAGCTCAGTCAAAAGGTGGGTCTCCTCCCTTCTGGATGTATCCTTTCTAGGCCTCCATTTTCTCTGTGGTTTCGGCTCTTGAGAAGGTGCGTTTACAAGTGTACCTTCCTCAGACACACCCTTTTCAACTTCAATCTCTGTTGAGGACGCCGACACCATTTCTAATCCAAAACCTCCACCTCCTATTAGGCTTTCAAAAATATGAGAAGCTGACCCAAAGGAATCCCAAGCATGATGGGGTTTATACCCAGCACTACAAATACCCCGTGGACCCCGTCCGATGTCCAGAGGAGATTTCATTTTGTAGAAGTGTAGCAGCCCGCTCGTCCGCGGGTGGTTGAGGATGACCACATAGAACTTCACCAAGATAAATTTGCTAGACCAGAATTCTAGAGAATATAAGCTCGGCGTAAGCATAGGATTTCCCATAGAACTCCCAGAATTTATAGAAAAGATGAAGGCACGAATCATAGAATTTATGTACCACACTCACGCATTGTGACATGGTGTTTAAGGACTCAATACACCACAACTATGTTGCAGATGCAATCCAGAGCATGTAATCACCGCCAATCAAAGTTACAGAGAACGTCCGGTACATTCCTTTTGATCTTTTTCCAGGCCCCCCGCTATTTAACGAATGATGTTTTACATGCTTGGTAATATGGGTTCTGGAGGCATTTAACGACTTTCCTTTTGTGGCATCCGACCTTTTGGGTAGTATGCATGCACACGCTCACCTTCGATGTCTCTTTTTCAGCACCAAAGGTCAAAAAATCACTATGATGATTTAAGTCGCTCACAAATCTCGTACTTGATTTTCCACTTCATGACACGCTGACATGATTCATCTTAATCAAAAGGAGTGGCGGCTTTGGCTAGGTCATCACAGGTCATTCCAAAGAGTGACGAAAATCAAGTAAGTATTAAATGACTAATATTAGTGCACTACGTAGGTATGTATTAGTCTTATCATATTTATTTATCTCCTATCACAAGTTTCTCGGATCATTAAAAAAATTTTATATTGATTATAGGAAAGAATATTCCCCAATTAGTCGAATGAATCTTACCCGGTGGCCTCGCTGAAAGACTCAAAAGGAATGTCGTAGCTGGATCACCGACACAATGAAGGATTCTGGTTTCTCCGAGAGAAGCGCTCCCGATCAGTTTCTTGACCCAAGCGACATGTTCTATATACACACCAAACAAAACTTTCTATAGGCCAATGAATGAGCAAAATTGTCGACACGACGCCGAGACAAGTGAAATAATCTGCAGGTCATCCGATCCGAGCTCGAGCCATGCTGCAACTATTGAAATCTAGTTTGGTAAAATACTAGGCACATGCAGTAGACATCAGAGGAGCATATGTTTCCTCTATGGAACAACATAGGTTCCCATGGGCTCAAACCTATGAAAATTTGTTTATTAGCTGGTCTGAATATGAAGTAAGCCACCCTTTCCAAGAGGCGTCTCAGGTGGACCGTTGAAAGAAACTATTGGATGACCACTCTACGTGGCAATTTTTGTTTGGCCTAAATTGTATTTAGCCATTAATTATAGTTGATTTTTAGATTATAAATAGAGACATCAACCGATGAGTAAATGGTCAATGGTTGTTGTAAGAACTCCCCTTTTTTTTGTTGTTGATAATTATTTTGAAACTTTTGTGAATTGAGAAGTCCTTCTGGGCCAAAGACAAGCTATTTTCATCAGATGTATGTGATTGGAGTTAGAGAAGAATTACTTCCTTTCTTGTTCCATGAATTATGGAGTAAATGAATAAGAGCAATTAATTATGTTGTCAAGTTATCTAGTTCAATGTCTTGATGTTCTTTGCTTTAATGATGAGAATAAATCGTTGTGTTGTTATGTGATGAATGTTATGGTAGATGAATTATTTTGCTTACCGTGATCTTGATTACTTATGTGTTTTCTTCTATTAAATTAGTTCTTTTTTCTTTCTTAGACAGTAATTGGATGTTCATTTGGTTAATGTATTAGTACTAGGCCCTGCGGCATAGAATCATTGTCTACATGTTTGAGCAGCAGGTTATCCCAAGCTCGACCTCTTCCCTCTAGTTAAAACCTTTGTCCTGTTATTTATTTAGTTGGTTTATACTGGCTTGCCTCTCTCTCGTATCAACCCCACCCAAGAGAAATACAGAAAAGGAAATGTCCTCACAGAAGGAAGAGCCTTCACCAAAAAACACAAAGCTCATCGATAATTTGGCCAGATCGCAAGATCTGGAGAACCATTCCACTCCAAACACTGCAAAGTCTAATTGGGCCTCCATGGCAGGTTTGGTTCCTGCTGTTGAATCAGGGGATTTAGTCCCCATCAACACATTCTTTTGGCTGGGATTTGTGCGAAAGTAATACACAAATATTTGATTAGACCTATGCATTTAACTTTACTTGAATTGAAAGAGTATAAATCCTTGTAAGTCCTTGTGATATCAAGTCCCAATTTATCCATCACAACCTTAGTCATAAGGTTGTGATAAGCACCAGAATCTAGCATATCATTGTGCAAAGTCTTATCATGAATATTTAAGCCAATGTAAAATGGAGGAACATAACCACTTTCAACTTTTCCCTCAACTTTAGGCCCAAACAACAACTTGGGTTGATCATCAACAATGTCCATTGTGCCTGTACCCACTCCTAGTTCTATGTTGAGGGCTTTGATCACTTGTGATCTCTAAGCATCTGTGTTCATTAATTTTGACAGAGGAATATGTATTTTGAGTTTATCCAATTCACTTTCCAGATTGAATGAGGTAGGAGTTTTATTTTAATTAGAAAGATCTGATTTCTCAACCACATTCTTTTGTGAAGTATCTTTGGGTTGATTGGTGGAGGGAACATCAGTTTGAGTTGTCTTTGGTATAGATTTAGATGTTATTTTTTTTGGGATCTCTGATTTTTTCTTTTTAGAAAATTTCTTGGCAAGTGTATCTGAGGTCTTCTTAAAGTTAGAAGCTCTCTTGGTTTGATTATGATTGGAATTCTTACTTCTCAATTTGTACTACCTATGAACTTCCATTATTGCATTTTCAAAATCTTGTTGTTCTGATTATTCCTCATCAACTTTTGTTTGTGAAAGGAGGAAAATATCTTGTTCTTCTTGGGTAAGAAAAATAGAATCACTATCATTTATTCCCATAATATTTATGTGAACATCATAAAGTCCCTCAATTATTTCTTCCCCCTCATAAACATTGTTTTCTTGGAAAGGTGACCTAATCTATTGATCACGACCTCTTTTTTCTCTTTGTTCTCTTTGATCTCTTTGTCTAATTTGGGGAGGATTTCTTATTTGAGGACCAGGTTGATTTTCTCTAGGTGGGTTTCTATCAGTGATTTCTAATCTTTCCATCATTCTTTCCATAGTTCTGACTAAGGAATCTATTTTAGCATCAACAATGGAATTGGATGGTTCTTCCTTGATAGTTACTCTCCTTTATGTTATTTGTCTAGCTCTCTTAGCCAACAAATTCTCCTCTACACTCACATTACATTTTTCCATTTCTTCCAAAGTTGCAAGGTTTCTTTCTCTCAATTGGTAGGACATGTCAGCATCAAAACCATCAAGGAACTTAATGAAATCTAATCCTTGAGGAGGTTTAATGTTAGTTGAAATTGCATTATAAATATTTTTGAAGAGAGTGCAATAATCCTGTACACTTTCCCCTGGGTTTCTTTTGATACCTTCATATTCAAATAATATTTAAAGTGGATTTTTTTGTACTTCCCATCTACTGAGAAAAGACTGGTGAAAGGCATCAATATCATTAAGGATAGTAGCTGGTAAGGATTTGAACCATTTCTTAACATCACCAATTAAACTTTGGGAAAAGAGTCTCATTTGGAAATTTGCCTCATCTACTTCTTGTAGTTCGAAGAAGTCATTCATTTTGTCAACATGTTTTTGTGCATTCATGCTTCCCATGCCATCAAAATGAGGAATCCTAGTCTGATGATCTTGGGGCATATTATGTAAGGGAGCAGACAAAACAAGGGGATCATATATTGTTTCCATGGTTGGTGGAGGAGGTTGTATAGCAGGAACTTATGTATTAGGCTGGATGGTAACCTGTATAATTGTTGGAGAAGTGGTGGAAGATGCGGAAGAGGCAGGTATATAGGATGAGTTACTTGAGGATTAATAGAAGATGCAGAGATAGAAAGGGAAGAAAGTTCAACAAATTATTGAATGTAGACTTTGTGCAAATCTTGATCGAAGTCTGATGCTATATCTTGTAATTTTTCAAAGTCTTGAAGGATTTACTGGTCAAGATCTACTCTAGGAGAAAGTCTTTCAGGGGTTCTAGGTTGGAGGATAGCTTGATATAAAACTGTTTCATCCACAAAGCTATTAGATTTGGTTTTGAAAAGGCTATGTTCAAAAGGTAGATCAAACTGGATGTCTTGGATTGTGATAAACGTCTCTGGAAGAGAGGTGGCCCTAGGAAGAGGACTACTAATCCCTTGACTTTCTACTATACTTTTTTTTCTAATTAATTTTTCTGGATTATCTACTACTTTTACAGGTTCTAGATCAGGGTGAGATCTGGTATGAATTCTTTTTGGGGCGAGAAATTAAAATTTTAGAAACCTAATTAATTATTTACAAATTTTAACAACCAATGAACATTTATCTCTTGAAATTTAGATCTTTGATTGTTCAGAAATGAATTTTTCTTATCTAGAGAAGACAATTCATAAAGTTGGAAAATGTGTTCAATCCCCAATATGGTTGCCACTATGTTATCACTCTGTAATTTCTAAAGGTTGTTGAAGGGTAGAAGAAATTGACAGAGGTAACTATCAAAACCACTTTTGAAGATGGGATCTATCCCTGCCAGCTTCAGAGAGGGTTCTCTCGGCAAGATTTAGATTTGTTTTAAGTTTTTAGATGTTAGGATAGTTGTGATAATCTGAATTTGTTTGTTTGTTTGTAATATTTGGATGAAAGAATGCTTAATTTTCCATTGGGCTATGCTCTCTATATTAAAGATGAGGATCATATTCAGATTTTTATGAGTTTTTCTTCACAGGGAAGGGTAGTAAAACTATTGGATCTATTGATATTAAATGAGATGAATAAGAAAGAACAAGAGGGGAAGTCCACTAAGTAGAGGAGTAGTTAAGAATTCCTTTACTCAATTTCAGATGAAAACATAGAGGTCATTAAAATACCAGAGACGGAGTATACAAGATAGATTATGTTCTATTGACTTCCTTTTAATGATTAGAATTTGAAATACATAAATGATCACAGAGAATAAGAAAAAATTCAACAAAGAGGGAGAGACATCACCAACAATTTGACACAAGAATCATGTGAATAAGCCTGTTTTATTACTCGTCAATCCTTTGAAAAAATTACATGATAACTCCTGGGTGCAAAAATAAACCCTCAATACTTCAAAGGAAGAAGTATTTATACAATTATTTACATCTGATCCTGTCAAAAATGACTAGGATATTATGGAGGAAATATTTAACTAATTAGATCTCAAATTTGCAAAATATAGGAATTTTGTTGATTTGTTCGGACCATTGGTGTTGATTCTATGGAAAGTGGTTGGTTATTCTTATATTTGTATTTTCTTGGCTGCTCCACGCTGACTTGAACCTCAAACTATATTTACTCAAGTAAAGAACATAGATCTTCCCATCTCTTTTTACCTAGTATGGAATCCTTGAGTAACTTTCTGTATATCTCATCCATTTCAGTATACTTAGCAAAAGTGGGCTTGGTGATGAAATATGTTTTATCTCATGATGAATATTCAAGTCCAACTATAGTGTCTCTAGGAAATATTTACCAGTAATGCTTCCTCTTATCCCTGCAAACATGGAGTTGTCCTTTGCCACTGCACTGATTTTATGTTTGTAATCTGACAGAGTGATTAGATTTCATTGAGTACTAATAGTCCAGGAAGACCTTTCTTATGTATTACTTCAATCTTACTGAAAAATATCTGCACTTCAATGTCCATCACTAGAGCCTTCTCTTCTAGCTGCAACATCAATCCTTTCTTCGTTAGGACCTTTTTTATCTCAAGGATGGTCTCTGTCCTGTCTTCAATTTTCATTTCTTCTAACTCTTGCTTGCTTTTGGAGTTTAGGAATTTGATGATTTCAGTGTCCTCTATAGGTATTTCTCCCAACTCTTCTTTGATTTTCCCAATTGCTTCTCTGGCCTTTTGTACCAATTCATGTTGTTCAAAGATGATCTGTATGGATGGCCATATTTCTGCCATATACTTGTTGATATCCACCCAGATGTTTTCCTTAGCTTGGACTAAGGTCTGTGCCATGACAGTCTCTTTCTGTAACTGTTGTAGTTGTTGACTAAGCCTTTGATATTTATGCATCTCTGCATGGTGACTGGCCTGGAACATAGACTTGAGCTCTTGGATTTTTTTTACTTCCTCTTGTAGTTTTCTGATATCCTCCCCTCCAAGGGACATGTCTTCCATAGACTTCACAAGTTTCTTAGATGCATCTGAAACTTGTACTGAAATTGTTGATGGAATCTCTATTAATGTAGTTTATTTTGTTGTTCTAACTCCTATCAGAGGGACTGCCTCTAGTGGGATGATGGCCATTTGCACACTTTGTTCTTTCTCTTTTATCAGTTTATCCATTTCTTCTTCCATCTCTCTTATTTGTGCATTATGTTCCATGATAAGCTTCAACATTTCTTCTTTGTGGCCTTTAGTTTCAACCACCTCTTTTGCTTGTGAATCTTCAGTAGATGGAAGATTTACTTGCTTTCTCAAAGATGTTATATAAACATTCTTCTTCTTCAATAATTCCTCAGCTTCCTTGACATTTGTTGGGTCATACCCAATCTTCAACACCAATTATTCTAGTGATTTGATCTTATTGTCCTTGGCCAAAGAAGAGATTTTCTCCAACTTCAATTGGGACTGGATGTTATTCAAAGACACCTGGAATTTTGAAGCATTCAATGAGGTTTTCTTCAAGGTGTAGAATATTATATCCCCTATTTTCATGTGCATGTCCATTTGATCCACTGGATGGACCTCCTTCACATAAAACTCGAAGGAAGTCTTCTTGTAGTCAGCAGTTGTCTTGGGATAAGGAATGCGTGCTTGCAGGAATGCCATTTGCATTCTTCCTTTCTCTGTGTCAAATGATGACAACAGTCTGTGTTGAGTAGTGGAGGTATGCTTCCAGAACTAAGCATATGTGTTGTTGTTTAGGAGTTCATTCCTCTATTTGATTTGTTTGTACTTGTCAAAGATATTTGACTATGTTTTCTCATGAGATGATTCAACTGACAGAGTAGTGTCTGTTTTTTTTTTAGATGAAGATGTGGACACTATGAACTAACTTTCTGAAAAGGTTGAGGAATGTGGTCCCTCCATGACTATGGTGGACTGCATTTCTCCTTCTTTGAGAAGGTCTGGTGTGTGACTGGTTTTGGCCCTTTTTTAATAGACTTGGAAGTCTCCAACTGATACCTCTATGACTGAAGGGGGAAATCCTTTCCTTGGTCTCTTTTCTGTTTGTATTTGAGGTGTGTTGGTATGTGAAGTAGTGACAGGGGGAGGTTGTTCTTTTGTTTCTAGCAATGTGTTCTCTTGCTATTTTGTCTGATTCATATACTTTTCCACCTCTTTCTTCTTTATGTGAGCATAGGGAGTTCTCCTTTGTTTGACTCTGATCTCTAAGATGACACCAAATGGGTCATAATTCCATGTGAAACTCTGAGTGAAACTCATCTGTTTCAAGAGGTTGTCTTCCTCTTCTCCTGTTGCTCTGTTGTTGCATATGAAAGGGCCAATTTGGGTCTTGATTCTGATTTGTTGTTTCTTCTTGGCTAAAACAAAATGGATATCATCAGATTTCACCATCTTCTTGATGTATTTCAGTGAAAAAATCCTTACAGAGAGATATTTTGGAAATCTGTATGGTGGAAACTCACATCCATACACTCTTATTTCAGTGTGGCTTTGATATAAGTACCAATCTCCTATTTTGGCTAGATCAAAGAGGTGAAGGATTCTCTAAAATTCTTCATTGATCCTTGACTATGTTCTGTTGTTGAAATCCTTGAACCTTGTAATCCTTGAAATTTTTAATCTTGTAATCCTTATCTTCCATGGGGATGTGGTCTAGGTCGACAGGAGGGGGAAGAAATGGATTTTCGTACATTTCAGCAGATTTGGCTTTGGGGGCTATGACTAACAGAGTTTTAACGGGGATTAATGTCGGACTGTAATTACCCGTGTTATTTTTCACCTGTTGACAGTGAATCGTTTTGGTAGTTGGCTTGAAATTTGTCTTTGGCATAGTGTCCATAATGTATGCATCTACGAATAGTGTTAAAAGGTGAAGAAATTTTTTTTACAACGTAATGGAGGTGTCTGTTATGGCGCAGGGTGATGACAGGGCAATTAACGGTCACATGGAAGGCGTTGATTATCTAACAGGTAATTAGGATGTGACGTGCGATAGGTGGTAGTGGGGTATAGTGGCAGAGTGAGGTGAGCGATATTGGGTAGTGGTTTGGAAGGATTCCAAAGGGGGGGGTTTTATAGAAATATTTTCCTCACCCCATGCAATCTTGCACAAAACGCCATTTTCCATTTCCCTATGCAAACTTGAAGTCCCTTTTTGCAAAATCCCAGAGCTAAAAATATAATTTTTCCACATATACGCACCTTTCCTACTATACAACATGTGTATATGCAGGTTGCACCACTATATCCCACGTACATCGGGAAATGTGCCCAAAATTGAAAAATGGTGTCAGGTTTCCATGTCATGTCACGAGATCAATTATCCTTGGCCTTCCATATACTGGAACATTCTGACTCGACCCTTCAGTTCCATTTGAAGGCTATAAATGGGGCAAGTCCGAGCTATGAAAAATGGCATAAATAATTCAACTTTGAGAGCAAAGTTACTCTGGAGAAATTATTCACTTCACATTGAGTCTGCATCCCTTTGTCCTTTAAGTCTGAACACATTGTTCAACCCCCAAGATATTCTTCTATTGATTGAGAACTTTATTGTCTCTCTTATATGAGATTTCCTTTGGTGGAGGACTAAAGTGGTGGAGGCCCAAATGGAAGGCACTTAGTTTCTCAGTTACGAATCGTTTCGACATAGAATTTTGCAACTCATTCACTTCTATTGATTATATATTCATTGAAATACTCTTTTCTGAACCAATTAATATCTTGCAAATGTTTAAATTATTATTCCATGGGAATATTTTTTATGAATGTTGATGGAATATGCTATTGAATGTGCTAACATCATATATTATCACCATATTCTTGCGTTGCTTGGTTGTTTTTTTTTTGTAAATAAAAAAGCAGGACCTGTTATATTACTGTATCCAAAATGTACAAAATGGAGAAGCTGCTTGGGATGCCAATTGTCCCGCCTACATAGGAAACCGGGACAACTGGGCATCCCCTGCCAAATGTCACCCTGTTCTCAAAATAGCCAAGTTTCTCCCTGCCACGTCCTGCCCGGAGGAAACCAGGACGCGCAGGATTGCATAAACATCGAAATAACATAAGTTTTCTAATCAGACTGTAAACTAGAAGGCTCAAAGCCATACTACTAACTGTGTAAGAAAACATAACCAACTAAGCTGCGAGTAACCTGCTATCCATCGCATTTGAGCTGGTCCTCTGTGATCTTCCATCCAGCTGGGAAGGCGTAAGCTCGCGCGCAGGTGGGGCATTGGCGCCTCGGATGTGTCCGGGAGTGAGCTGCAAAGTACATGTCCATGCGCTGTT
>JZKD02S1649851.1:270596-287307 GCA_000966675.3 Picea glauca
TTGTAGCCACCTTCCGGTTGTAGCTGGAGAACATAGGGGGTTGTAGCCTCCTTCTGGTTGTAGCCAGAGAATTGGGGAGTTGGAGCTTCCCTCAGGTTGTAGCCTAAGAAACTAGAGGTTTGGATCCTCCTTCCAGTTGCAGCTGGAAAACAAAGGAAGATGGTGCTTCCAATGAATGTAATTCTTCAAGACATATAAGAAAAAAAATTATGCGGTTTTCTCCCGATTTGGGTTTCCACGTAAAACACTAGTGTACTGTGTATGTGTATGATTGTTCATTTGTTCATTGCTTATTTACTCTGCAGTTATTGGATATTAATGCTTCATTGATATAGCACTTGGATTATATGGTTAAAAGGGATTAAATTTCTCTATTACTGATTCACCCCCCCTCTCAGTAATCCAACAGTGTCACCCCTACCAGGTGTTCACTCGTAAAATGCGCTCGCATATAGCCCCTCTCCATCTAGTCATTACCATTAGTCCCTTCACCAAGTGGGGAGTGGACTTTGTTGATTGCAACCTAACTTCAGTTAGGGGGCATCAGTACATTATTGTGGCTATAGACTACTTTACTAAGTGGTTCAAGGCCATGCCTACAATTATGTTCGACGGGAAGATTGCCTCCTTCCTCGTATTCAATCAAATCATCACCAGGTTTCAGAATCTCGAGTGAGATTGTCATTGATCATGGCACTCACTTTCAGAATGAAATGATGGAAGAGATAGAATCCAAGATGGGGTTTAATCATGGTCATTCTTCCACTTACTTCCCCCAGTAAAATGGACAGGTAGAGGCCGTCAACAAGTCTCTCAGGACCATTTTGTAGAAAACCGTCAGTTGAAACAAATCTGACATGCATATTATGCTATATCCCGCTCTTTGGGCATACCGTACCTCAATCAAGACTGCCACCATATTTTCCCCTTTCCAGTTAGTACAAGCTATGGAGTCAATCTTACCTATTGAATGTGAAATCCCTTCTCTTAGATTGGTAGTCGTGCTCCTCCTTGACACTTCTGATATCGAGCGACGCCTCGTACACCTAGAGATCCTTGACGAGTAGCGTCGAGACACCTCTAAGGATATCGACATGAATAAAAGATGTGTCAAGGTCCAATACAATACTTTTGTCTATCCTTGGTTGTACGCTAAGGGTGAATTGGTTTTTTTATATGATCAAACCAAAGAACCACTGGGGGCAGGAAAATTCAAACCCATGTGGCATGGTCTGTATATTTTCCGACGTGTCTTAGAAAAATGAGCCTATGAATTAGAATATTATGAAGGGACCATGTTGGCCGAGCTCGAGAATGGGCTCTACTTGAAAATATATTACACTTGAGCCCCAAGCTTGGGTGTAACTCTTTGTATACTAATGTAATTTATTGTATATATCTTTTCCCTTTATTTTTGTCTTCATCCTGTTTATCGAGTTTTCCCTTGGTTGGAAGATGTCAATGGAGTCTTTAGTCTACTTAGGATTTGTAGTCAAAGCCAGTCATCATATATGGAACTTGGCTTCCACCACTTGGGTGCTTTACTCACACGAGGGTCAACTGGTGTCTTCAAGTGGAATATGCCTAGGGCCATCCATGAATAATCTGACCGAATATACCGTCGTTGTAGAACTTTTGTGCGATGCCATTTCACATGGTATTCTCTCTTTGTAGGTTCACCTGGATTCCTAGTTATTGGTATGGAAGTTGAATGGCAGTTACCATGTGTGCGACCCTACGTTACTTCAATGTATTCCTTTTAGAATGACATTTTGATTTTATTACTTATTATCACATACCTATGAGTTCTAATTATGTATCCGATGCTTATGCTAATTTCATTTTAGATTGGCATTTGTCGCATAACTAAAGAAAAGAAAATATTATCATCAATGTATGCATTGTAACATAAGTAAAGCTGAAGAACCATGTTTTATATCTATTTCAAAAAATATGATGTTTATAGTACAAAATTGGGGCCAACACCCTCAATACATATATACAACCGATAATACAAAATCCATGACATATACGTCTATGGAATCAGATGTGGGACATAATAACAAACTACAGAGTTTGCAAGACACCAAAAGAGTCACACCTAATATCTAGGCATGCCAACCACCTTCCGTTGCATAGCCTCCAGCAGATCCTCTACATGAACCATCGAAATCCTATGTGTCAAATGAGACTGGTTTCCCTGCACGTTTTGAAGGACTCTATGTGCTTCTCCTCCTGCCACCTCATCTCCCTAGTGCCTCCGACGATGTCGTGGAAGCCTGTCTGACTGTTGTGGGCCTACGCCTACATCACATACGTGTCTAGTTAGTACTTAAACATCATCCAAAATATTTTTGTTTTCTTATACAAAAATACAAAAAAATAAAATATTTAAAAACTTTGACATACCTATGTCCCTGTAGGCAGTCCCTGGTGGTAATGGCATGTTAGGGTCCCCTCTGAAGTTGATCCCTACATAGGAGTAGTCATCTAGAGCAATGACCTGTCATCTCCACCAGTAAAATAAATCATTGTTATAGGGTGTGGGCACCCTACCTCCCCCCTACTGTCTCATCACCTCGGTCCACTGTGTCATGGTTGGATCACGAGGTCCTCAAGGAATGATCTCAACTCTAGGTCCCAAACCTAGAACCCGCTCGAAGAAAAAGCTACACAAGATGGAAGCAAACCCAAAGTTCCTCTTATCACCCTATTTGCATCATGTCAACTAGCTCTTCATATTAGCCAGTAGTGAGGTGCACCAATCATACACCATGGGTCTCAAACACTCTACGAAGTAGAACATAAGAAGCATTGATGCCTAGTGCAAAGAAGCCGATCCTGTGATCCGAGTCAAAATGAGGACAACAATCTTGAGGCTTAGATTTTTTATCGCTTGGATGGAGAATTGACTCTCAACCTTCTCGGTCCCTACTATATAGTGAGCATCTATGTACGCTTCTATCTTCATACCGCTCCCAGCTCCCCAGGATTTGAGGTTCACCAACTCAACCCGACGCAACAACCTCATTAAGAAATATATATCCTCGACTTCAATACTTAATGGTTGAAGCTCTCACTGTCTGGATCCCAGTAATCCACAACCAACTGTAGCAACCTCACTTGGGCCCTCATCCCTTTGAGTGCCAAAAACTTGTACAAACCGCATCTTTTCAAGGCCATTTGGCCCGCCAGATCTCTTTCCACAACAACATCTACCTCCACATGTTCCCTTTCCCTCCATTCTAGCACCATCCTACCAGACAAACATCACTTTTTGAGTTAGCAACCAGAAAAACTTTGTTTACGGAAATATATGCAGGCTTCAACATTCCCAGTCACATATAGGGTTGAGTATACACTAGTTGTCTTTTAGACAGTTACATATAGTCATGCATATACGTGACTCGATGAATGGTAGCCCACGTACACCTAAACTTTTGATTTGTGCCCTAGATAACTTAAAAATCTAAACCTAAATACAAAATGTAATCCACTAGAAAGAAAGAGGAGGGGAAGAGGAATTACCTGGTCCAGATGATCATTGATTCCATCACTCCTACCTCTCACAATCAGCAGTCGCAATCACCAGTTGAATATCAGAGGTGATTTGGTCCAAAATTCGCTATTTGGGTAAAAATGTCAAATGCCATAGTAAAATTTGGTTTTTATTACTATTTATAGAAACTTTTACCCACTTTGCATAGTTTCAGACCGTATTTTCGCCTAATGGACTAATACAATAGTGGAATGAGTTGGTTTTTGTTGTTTTCACCAGGGATTCTTTTGGTTTTTAGTGTTATGTCAACCGTTCGTAACTACAAACATGTATTTTCGCTACCCAACATATAGGATAGGTATATGTTCCATCATACACACTTGCATTGTCCTATAACTATCACTCATATGCCTTACATACGAACCCATTTTTTAGTGACACAAAACTCTCCATTTGCTACAAGATGTGTCATTATCAAATGGTAGAGACCCACCAAACATCGGTACCCTAGTTAGATCCTCTGCTTCATTTGGTGCCCATGCAGAGATTTTTTCCATCGGACTAGGAGTCCCTTATAGCTACTACATGAATTTATGTTGAACCTCATTTCTCACTCATAAACGTGTTGACCTAGACCTAGAGGACTCCCAAGTGAGTCTAATTTAATTTCTTTTCTGAATCATCTAAAAAGAGAAAATATTTCTAAGTGAACTTGTCTCTTTCACACTCATAAATTGGATTTGAAAGGACGTCTATTTGGTACAATTTTATCCATTTTTCAAACCAAGTAGACTAAGATTATGAAAAAGGACTTTTTTTGGGCGTTAAGTTGTGATTTCATCTCATTTCCTTGCTTACAGTATTGAGTCTATTTCTGGTTCTCGCTTTGCATTATAAACCATTTTCCTAGGTAGTTTTACATCCTCAACCAAGCAGAGCCTCATTTATATCCTTTTCAACTTGACACCTTATACCCAGTAGGGAACATTCCCCCAAGTGTCCATCTCCCGCATGCACCTCCTTGCATTGAGCATAGGTATGTTCCATTGATGGAACTAGTTTTTCTTACTTGTGACACTCGTTTCCTCCTCTGTATCATAGCATTCATTTGAATATGAAAAAACAAAAAAATATGGTCCGAAAGGGAGTATTATCTTATATTGGCAGCAGTCGTGTCGCCTTTGAACAGAGCACAAAATTTCTGAGTCCACTTGTCATCATAATTTTGGTTTTAGCATGGCCTTAGGAAGCTGAGCTCATTACAAATAGTTTACTCCCCCGACTGGTTACTCTTCCAGTCCCTATGGATATTTTGATTGATGCCTCCTACATCTCATGGTTTCATCATTGAGTCTATGCTTCCATAGTATTCCATATGTCTCATGCTTTTGTTCAAAGGATGTCTATCAACCTGTGTCGTCCATTCCTCAGAACTCTTGACTTTGCATGCTGGACATACCCTCAATTTGTCTCAGAATCACATGAAGTTGTAGTCCTATTTTTCACCCTGGTCCTACTTTTCTCATTGGTAGGTAACCTTGAACCCAACAGTTGACATTTCATCATTGGTCATTGACTGGGTGGTTTCCCTTGTGTTCAACAGCAAGACATCTATTCACACATTGGGATTCATGCAATGTCTTGGATGCCATTATCCTTATTGTTGGTTTCATCACCGTTGTCAACATTTTTCCTCATTGGATACTATTCAGAGGGTCTTTTTCATGTTTTGCTTGTACTTGGCACACGCGAAAGATGCACAAGGTCATTGGTTCGTGAACATGTTCTTCATCCAATTTCCTCCAAATCATCAATCTCCTACTTTGTACCTCGTTATGAATGATGAGATATTCCTTAATTCTCTCCTTTCAATGAGTCTCCTTCCATCGAATTCAGCTCATCTATTCTGGAAACGAGACCTAGAGTCCTATGAGTACCTAGAGGCTTGCAGTCATTAGTGGCAGGTTCTCTCTCCATCGACAGTTGAGAATACATCAATGTCTCATGGTCGATGGATTATTCAAGTGTTCGACCCCGACTCCTTTATTCACACTTGTAAGAATGTACTCGGTGCCTTGGTACCTAATTTCATCATCACTAGGTTGTCTCATGCTTGTTAATGGTATACCTCAATGAACAGTAATTAAACGAAGTCTCATTGTGTTCGACCTCAAATACTTTATTCACACGATGTAGACTTTCACCTTTGGTGGATTGTGTAGAATACTTTAAGACATCCATTTGTAGCCATAAATTTCTTAATATGTTACCATCTTTTCATTGGACCAGTATCTGTGTGATTTCAGTGATCATGGGAGACCAGATTGTACTCCATTGTATATAGATATATTTAGATTGATTTTGAGACTGGTGTTACTGGGCCTTGTTCATGACCATGAAAACCTGTGGCATGTAACCACATTTTTATTTTCCTATTCATGGCCATGGAAAGTTGTTTGGTATATTTTCACATGGATCTATAGTGTAATTCAAATTGGCAGCTATGCATTCAAAATCAGTACGGATTGTAATGAGCAACTAGTTCTTCTAGCTAGGTCCCCATTACTCCACTTATGGGTTTTTATAATGTATTTCGTCCATCACAGATACTCCTTTGACCTCACACATTAGGAGGACTCTGTTATAGAAATCTTTCCTCACCCCATGCAATCTTGCACAGAAGGTCATTTTCCATTTCCCTATGCAGACTTGAAGTCCCTTTTTGCAAAATACTAAAGCTAAAAATATAATGTTTCCACATATATGCACCTTGCCTACCATACAACATGTCTATACACAATTTTCACCACTACAACCCGTGTACATCGTGAAATGTGCCTAAAATTGAAAAATGGTGCCAGGTTTCCATGTCAAATCACGAGATCAATGATCCTTGGTATTCCATATACTAGAAACGTTCTGACTCGACCCTTCGGTTCCATTTTAAGTCTATAAATGGGTATAATCTGAGCTATGGAAAAGGGGAGAAAGAATTCAACTTTCAGAGCAAAGTTACTCTGGAGAAATTATTCACTTCACATTGAGTCTGCATCCCTTTGTCCTTTAAGTCTGAACACGTTGTTTAGCCCCCAATATCTTCCTTTGTTGATTGAGAACTTCATTTTATCTCTTATATGAGCCTGCCTTTGGTGGAGGATTGAAGTGGTGGAGGTCCAACTGGAAGGAACTTAATTTATCTGTTTCAAACCGTACCGACATAGAAGTCTGTAACTCATTCACTTCTATTGATTATATATTAATAGAAATACTCTTTTCTCTTCCAATTAATATCTTTCAAATATTTGAATTATTATTCCATGGGCGTATTTGTTATGAATGTTAATGGATTATGCTATTGAATGTGCTAACATCATATATTATCACCATATGCTTGCGTTGCTTGGTTGTTGAGAACTAGTTGCAAGTATATTTCTTTGAGTCAAGTGCTCAATGGTGGAATTCATCGAACGTCTGAATGAGGTAGGACTCTTATCTTGTCTTGTTAGCATATTTGTTTATATAGCATACTTGAGACTAGAGTTGATTTTTGTAGTCATTTTTGTATGTTGTGGTTTACCCCTAGCCATAGAGATATTTTCCTCATAACAGGGGTGGGTGGTAAGTGGATTTTAGTGGGGGGGAGTCTTAAATGCTGAGAGAGTGACACATAAGGTGGGGCCAGCACTGGAGAAACCACTTTTCTAGACCCCCCACCTTTAAAGGCAGAAAGTTTGGGGGGGTCCAAAATACTCTCAGGACCGTCGATCTGGGCGTTGTTGGATGCTGTCGCTGAAACTTGTGCATCCTTTAGTCACTATGCGACAAAAAATATTATCCATTAGAAAAATTAGGATAAAATCATACAATGGGTAGTGCTAAGCTTACCCTTTCCCAATTTCACACCATGGTCTTATTTCCTAATGTAAAAAATGTCCAAATTTACTCAAACAAAGGGTATTTTAGCAATCCCTTTTCAACTTTTATTGAAATAAACATCACTAAACTAACTCCTAACCTAACCAACTAACACATGAATCCAACGTAGATGGTTGGATTAATTATTTCCCTAACCTAGCTATTTTGGCCAAGACTAAACTGTTTGACCAAACTTATTCACTAACCTATCAACACAAATTCAAAACGTTTTATCATGATTATACAGTATGAGTCAAACCAAAATTATTTTTCATGGGGTTTTATATTTTCACTTTTATATTTTTGTCTTTTATTATTTTTTTTATACCCTCTTTTCATTTTTTCTATTTTTATCCTTTTATTTATTTTTTCTTTTTTTTCTTTTTTCTTTTCTTTTATTAAATTATTTGCAGAATAAAATATTATTTACAATAAAATATGACTAGAGGAAGAAATTCTAATCACCAGGTGATACTATGAAATATAGGGTTATAACAGGGTTGAATATCAAGGTCTAGTTGTTCTGTGCGTGCCTCCTTGGGTCACCCAACCTTTGGAAAGAATCTAGCTTGTGACCGATTTCTATGGTCAAAATTGTAAATGTCGTACTTGATGGAGGTAGCTTAGTATCCAAAACTAGGATTTATCTACCCAAGGTCATGGTTGTGGGTTTAAATTGCACCTCAATCAAATTTTGAACGACTATTGGGAAATATTGTCAGTACTTCCAGGATATGCCCTTTCACCTTTTATTATAACTCATTTTTCATCCCTTCACTAGCTTCTCCTCAAGTGGGTTTTGGACCCACTGTTGAGTGCATTTTTGGATGTCCAATTTTATTGGAGAGAAAGGACGTTATGTCAGATAGTACACGTGCACTTGTTATTTTATTTGTATTCCCCCACGCGGAGTTACAAAAATCCCAAACTACCTTTTACATTGTTTTTATGTATGATTTTCACCACTTGATTACATGCAGTTTTATGAATACTTTGTTTAAAGTAATTTGAAAGAAATTTTTCCTATCATTCTTAACCACCATTTACACACACCCACCCCTATGCTAGACTCATACGGGAACCACAGTATCCCCGTTGCTCTAGGCGCTTGAGAAACTTACCCCCAATTTTGTGTGGTGTTCCTAATTTTGTTGAGATATCAACAATACCATCACATACACCAATTAGTGCTATGTTACTAGGCTCATAATTTCTAGGGTCCACTTTGCTTGGAACCAATATCCAAATTAACTCACAAACAAACCCTCCACCAAAAGGAGGTGGAGCTCAAACGTTTTCACAAACTACAAGATCCCAAGGAACCACTTCCTCTCATACCATGGCAAGATCCATCCCCGTCATTCCCTACTTGGCTTCACTCAATATCCCATATCTAACCAAACTGGCAAATGATCCTATATTGCACGACCCCACTTGGCCGAATATACCCACAAAGATACCTTCCAACATTCCTAAGTTTGAAGGAAAATTTGGAGAGGACCCAACCAACCATGTCATGTCGTTCCACTTATGGTGTTCTTCCAATAGCATAATGAAATATTTATTTCGTCTACGGTTATTTCAGAGAACCCTCACTGGAACTACGACCAAATGGTACATAGATGAGAAGTCTGGTTCACATGCAACCTTCGAGTCTCTAGCCAAATAATTCATGTCATTTTCTCAATCCCTATTCTTCATGACACTAGTTTGGAGATTTTTTCAGAACGAGCAAAAATATTTTCATTCATATTTCTGACCATATTCATGAGTGGTGTTGATGTCGAAGCATATGAAAGGCAGATACCACCCCACAACAAAGGCTAGATTGGTTCCTCCGATCGCTCATCTCTACCCTTGCCAAATATGTTTCTACAACCCTCCCCCAAACTGAAGATGAATCCATCACTAAGGCACAACAATTTGACCTCATATACTCCCAATCAGGGTACCTATACATTGTTCTCTCGAATGTTCCTTTTACTTTTCCCTTCAATCAAGAAAAACTTGGAACATCACACTTCGTTGATGGGTTGATTGGCTCCATGGCTCATATTCAACCACACGCATAGTCGGTACCCACATATGATACCAATCCTTACTTTCCACCATATGTGGGATCTCCATACTACCCTTCCCCGCCCCCTCCACCATTCATAGCACCTCCTCTTCCTACCATGGGTACACATCTACCAACCTTCCTTCCCCAACCAATACATGTCTCATAATCGGTCCCCCCCCCCAAACAACTTCATACCCACCTAGTAATAATGGAGCCACCTCCACTTCTTACAACCCATATGGACCCCCATAAGGTAACCCATATTATCCCTTTCTGTGTCCTCCCCATCTTGTTGTACCCACACACAAACAAAAACAGGAAGGGGTCAACTTCATCCAACCTTCCCCTCTCCAACAAGTTCAATATTTTGAACAGTTGAATACACCCAACCCACCTCACCAACCCAATAATAAACAAAATAAAGTAAAGAATAGGAACCAAGGACAAGGTGGGAACCCTCAATAACAAAATCCCCAAGTTGGGGGAAACTAGATCCCACCCAACCCAAACCCTCAAGGGGGAAATAAAAATGGAAAACCACGCCTAGGGAGAAACATAAATCTTTGAACCAACTACCCTTGAACATTATGTGGAAAATATGGCCATTACATTCACCATTTCCCCCAAATCGCTGACTACAAATGTATGAAAGATGAAATGAATCCCTAGCGGGCACCTAACCCCTAAGGTCCACCACAGGGACCTCCCACTTATATACCACCACCACCACCGAAAGTATTACAAAACCCGATCCCACACCAAGAAGTCATTAACACACATTATATGCAACCCAATGCCCACACCCGCAGGGATAGTTCCCTCCACCTGACCAGTCCCACTTAGGTAATACCATTGACCGCATTATCCTCCTTGCCACTAAAGGGGAAATCCTCTTGCAAACTTGCATTCACCAATATGGTACACCCCCTGATCCTTCACCCACCATCTTGGAAGCTCCCCAACCACCAATCAAACAACCTTTGATGATCCCTCATCCAAACATTGAATCCATTGCTTGCATGCTTCATGCACCATTGCGCAAGAATGTGCATATACCCATTCCTGGGATGCTCATAGCTACAATATTATTCACGATATCGCACAATCATCTACTTCCATGTCGGCTATGGAAGTCTTGCAAACATGCCCCTCCCAACAAAAGGCATTACTCTCACAATTAGGGGTAGTAGATCTCGCAGACACCTGTCTAATCACGTTTGAATTAGACAGATCAGACCCATGACTCCCATTCTTAGTCGCATTCCGAATTCTAGTCAAAATTTGGAATATCACCATTGATCACTACATCACTGATGAAGGAGCATCTACTTGCATCATGTCCAAAACAATATGGTAGCAACTCGATTCACTCGAGTTGATCCCCTCCTCCACCACCCTTCGTGCTTATGACGGTATACCATCCCAACCATAAGGCATGTATCAAAATGTTCTAGTGGAATTAGTTGGAAAGACAATCCTGATAGACATTTAATTCATAGATTCCCCATTGGATTACAATATCCTTTTTGACCAGAGCTACATGTACGCCATGCAGGCTGTAGCTTCCTCAGTCTTTCATACTATGTTTCTTTTTCTTGTAAATAAAAATATATCCTTATATTAGATCGTCATGAGTGTACACTTGTGCATCATTTGGCAGCCGCCTGTTCTGCCACAAAAGGGAAACCAGAACATGTGGCTCCAAGCGGTGATATGCCTAAAATGGCAGATCTTCTGTTTTACAAAATTTACAAAAATTGACCAAAAGATGAGAGTTTCAATAGGTACTTTGATCCCACTAGCTAGCCTAAGGAATAATGTGTTTAGAGCCGCCATTACTAAGATGGTTATACAATTATAAAAAAGAGAGTAAACAGATAATCATTATCATTCTGAAAATTGAAATTGATAAGAACCAGAGTCAGGGGTGGGCTGTGTCAAGCCTTTGGGGAACCTGGATGTCCCTGGGCAGTGTAGACCAGTACAAACTTATGCTTGCAGGTGGGGCATTGTGCTTGTGGTGGGGCATCTGAGAGGGCCTAGAACAAGATATCCAGTTGCTGGTGGATTTTCCTTGGCCATGCACTTGCTCATCCTTCCGTTGTCGGAATTTAAAGAGAAGCTCCAAGTGCTCCGCTTCCAGATGATAGGTAATTGGGTTCTCCTCATCTCCTGTTAGTTTCCAGTTTGGGGGGATTTCCTCCTCCACTATGCAACGCCCTTCCCATGAGAGAGGCTTAAAGTCTTGGGAGGTGGAAGGCCTTGGGAGGCATGCCCTGGTGGGATACCCTTCCATTTTCACCAGGCTCGGGCTTGGTTTAGGAGCTAAAGGTGGCTCAACCTTTCTCAACTTCGGGCCTGAATGATGAATTGAGGATGGAGCCTCCTGTTTGACTGTGTTGAGGATATCCTATGAGGGTTGAGGTGGTGGAGGAGAGTGCTCAGTGAGGGATGGGGTCTCCAATTTGGGAATGTGAAGGGGAGTCTGAGATTGAGTATGGGGCGGAGGAGAGAGCTTAGTGAGGGACGAGGTCTCCAACTTAGGGATGTGAATGGGAGGCTGACTAAGTGTTGCTTGAAGGTCTATGGGGGCGGCTAAAATAGGAAATCAAGGCTCACTAAGAGGTTGTGAGTCGGTTGTCTCGGGTGTAGGCATTCTTGTTCCTGGAGGAATGCCTGGATTTCTTTGATCCTGTGGCATGATGAGAACTAGGGAGGGAGGGAAATTGTGGTTGGGAGAGATTTGGAGGATGCCCAAGGGGAAATCAAAGAGGCCAAGAGGGCCAAGAAACACTGCACAAAGGAGGAAGCTTTCAAATGACAAGTGAAAGTGTGTGCCTTTTCCAGGAGGGTCGATTATAATGCCACTGGGATCCTTTGATGCCATTGAAGGATGACAGGACTGGTTTAGTCCCCTAGTACCAGTGGCTTGGCTGGAACACTCATCCGTGAGCTCTTCCAGGTGCACTGATTTAATCTCCCTTATGGTGAACACCATGGGGAATTAAAAACGTCGGGGGTGGCAGCTTGGGGTATTAACTCTCCCCGCCAGCTATGCCTTCCACCTGTCTCCCTCCTTTTTCCAAATGTCACCCCATCCGGGTGGTATTTCGTACTATGTTATTCCCTCACAATGGGAAAATTGTCACCATTGACCAACTGACCCACTATGAACCTAACCAATCAGGACACATTTATAACGTCTTTCCGCTCATTCGCTCAAGCACTGACCTTGTAGCAATGGTAGATGTCAGACCAGGACTATTTCATGACCCATCCTTACTACGGTCATATCCAGAACAAACATAGTTGCCAACTTAACGAGAACTCAATAGAGTTCTCATTTTTTGGGGGGTCAAGTTTTTTACCTCGTTTTTAAAAACGGTGCTACCAATAGCACCCCCCTCCCTTTTTAGGTGGTTTTTTGATATTTTAAATTTTCTGATACACAAGGTTTCCACTTTTTTGTTTTTAAATGCTTGTTTTTTCATTTATTTTCAAATTGTTCAATTTTTTTTTTTTTTTTTCTCAAAGATGTTTTTTCATCTATTTTCAAACTTTTCTATTATTTTATTCAGTGGTGTTTTTAATCATATTTCCATGCTCAATCCAATGTTAAAAATGTTGTGCACAATTTATTTATTTTTAATTAATATTTTTCATGTAATTATGTGTCCTTAATTAAATCATGGTTCCATACTTTTTAAATATAGTGGAAAATATCATTTTTAACACATTGTTTTACCTTTACTTCAATACATAGAAAATAATTGTAGTTAAATAACACTATTTTAAAATATTTACCAAAAATATATAATTGATTTTTTTTTATCAATTAAAAACTAAAAAAAATAGCGCTTGACGCAAAGAACATGGAAACTGATTGTTGGAGAAGAGTGGATGCCCTGATGATTTTCCTTAAAGAACTGCGAGGCCATGGCTGACCACGAAAAAGGAAAAGCATAGGCAAATCAGGTTTTCGCAGGGCCGCGACTAGGACCAGGTTTGTAATGTTTTATCATGCTTTTTATTTCTCGGCTCAGCACCTCTACCTCTATTTTTTTGTACATTGTTATGTATTTTGGCCCTGCGTGGCCACGTAGCATAGTTTACCTATATTTGCATGACATTGGCAATGGTGGTTTCCCATTTGGCGACCATTGCCACCTTTGATTTTGGACAAGTGGCGCGGTGGTTTCCCACTTGGGCACCGCGACCAAGTGGCTAATGGCATCATAGACAACTGTATTTTTTGACAGGAATTAATACCAACCCTAATTTACGAAAAAAAAAAAAAACTAAAAAAAACTAAAAAAAAATAAGAAAACAAAAAGAATTGAAATTAAAAAAAAAAAAAAAAAACATTTTAAAAACAAATTTATATTAAAAAACCCATTGAAAAAAACCTAAAAAATTAAAGAGGAAAAAAAACCATAAAATTAAAAATATATATCTAAAGTAATAGAAAATGAGAAAAAATTTTAAAAAATGTAAAAAACAAAATTATAGCCCAAAAAAATATTAAAAAGGCAGAATAAACACAATGTTTTTTAAAATATATATAAAAAAATCTAAAATTAAAAGACCTAAAATTAAAATTTTAATACAAAATTAAAAAAACAATTAACAAAAATACCTTAGAACGCATTAAAATTACAACAAAAAGTTAAAAAACATATATTATATGTTTTATTATTATATTATATGGCGCATAATAAAACACATATATGTGTTTTATATATAAAATACATATATGTGTTATATATATAAAACTAATATAATTATAAAACATATTATCACACTACCAACCTTCCTAACATCTTAACTCAACAAAAGTATGGTGATCTTGGAAAGCTTCTCTTAATTCTTTTCGAGCATAGAAACAAAATTCTAAAGAATCAAAAGTAATCACTTGCCCTCTTAAGGTCCGATAGACCAATTCAGTCTTAGTGGACATTAATAATCATCATCATCAATATATGTTTTATATAGAAAACATATATTATATTTTTTATAATTAAAACATATATACCACAGGACCCGGGCCAGCCCCCCGCTAACCTGACCCAAGTCTAATGATATATAAAACATATATTATATGTTTTATATATAAAACATATAATATATGTTTTATAATTAAAACATATATTATATGTTTTAATTATAAAATATATAATATATGTTTTATATATAAAACATATATTATAACACATATAATATATGTTTATATATATATATAACATATAATGATGATGATGATGATGATTAACATCCACTAAGACCGAATTGGTCTATCAGACCTTAATTAACACATATATTATATATGTTTTAATATATAAAACATAAATTTGGGATATGAAAACTTGGCCGAAAATCAACACCTTTCTTTGGTTAGTGGCTGGCAACAACATCCTTACCTGGGATAATCTTCGGAAAAGGGGCTTCATTGGCTCTTCCTAGTGTCATCTATGTGGCCAAGAGGCAGAAACTCAAAATCACCTCCTAAATATTCGTCCTTACAGTTCATGCATCTGGTATCACAACACCAACATCGTGAGAACATCAGATAGGAACCATACAGGCTTAAAGGAAACCGTTGAGGGTTCGATAAGTTTGACCTTTCAGTCACCCATCCTCAACAGAACTTGGAATTTGTTTCCAGGTTTCATCCTCTGGAACATCTGGAAAGAGAGGAACAGAAGAATCTTCAAATCGATCACTAGGAACTGGTAGGATGTGTGGACCAATATCCAAACCAATATCAATGAAATCATCTCCCTGCATCCATGGACAGAGAAAGACCTCACACCCCCTCAAAATGAATTTCACATTCTCAAGGCGTGGAAAATCAATCTCACTCCCACCCCTGAAAGATCATTAGCAGTTGCAAGATGCAATACAAGCCACACCCACTAGGATGCTCCGCCCAAAGATTGGTTTAAACTCAACTTTGATGGAGCCTCCAAAGGGAACCCAGGTCCAGCAGGATATGGGGCAGTCATCCGAAATGGAAAAGGAGAAATACTCCATATCCTGGCAGGTAATATGGGACACAATGCCAACAACGCTGCGAAAATTTGGAGTCTCCTCTGCGGTATACAAGAGGCCTTAGAGAAAGAGATTTTTCCTCTCATTGCAGAAGGCGAATCGCAAATTGTGATAAATATCCTTATGCATTTTCTCAATGGGGAAGACCCAGAAAAAATTTCCCCAAGCTGGAGACTAATGAATGGACTTTGAAAAATAAAATCAACTCTTCAGCATCGATGAGTAATCCTCTCATCTCATGTAAGAAGTATGGCCAATCAAGTGGCTGCCTGGTTAGCCAATCTGGATGTCGAATTGGAGGAAGGGGTATTCTCTTTCTCCCCTAATGGCAATCCCTCACATCCCAAAGTCATCGCCTGCAGGAACATGGCTCACACCAAAGACCGAACCCCGAATGGGGTGCCACATTGACATGATGGATGCAGCTCCATATAAGGCCTCATGGCCAGGCTACACGACACCAAGTGTCAATCCAACGTCACATCCTCCCTCAAATCCTCACTGGCATTTAAAAGGCTCACCGTGACCTTTCCTCTCTCACTCGCACCATGCAACTCACACTAACAGGGACCTGCACGTCTTCATGGCGTAGCACAGTGAGACCTCTCGGTCACCTAATCTCCAACCGATCTTGTTCGATCCTAAAGATGAGTTATCGACCCCCTTGTCTCACTTGTTCACTCATATTTCTTAAGGGGAATCCCCCTGGGCTCACTCCATTCTTTTCTCTTCTCTCGCGCTCTGGTGTGATCCCTCCCTACTCGTTTTAGAGCTTACTGTTGTGAACCCTCCATTTTGGAGCTTCTCCCCTCCAAAACTGCCTCCTTCCTTCATGCCATGACCCAGGGGAAAACCAAGGTGTGGAGCAGCCTGGTACGATGCCTAGGGAAGGAAACCACCCCCTCTAATATGCATTGCAAAGCCTTGAGCTCTCCTCGAGCAGTTTCCCCCCACTATGATTTGGCTCCTTCCCCTCTGTTGGTCCCATAGACGTTCACACTTCTGAAGTAGGTTTTCCCCCTCCTCTCGCCCTTTTAGTCATGCCCTCTCCTTCTAAACCACCCTGTGATCCAGTCACTGGCCTCTCCATCTATCGAACCCCTACAACTATAGGGTCCAGTGGTTTGATCTCTTGGGAAATTCGCTCTGTTATGCGCCACCTCCCCCCTCTCTCCCTCAACGTCCCT
>JZKD02S1649851.1:288051-300142 GCA_000966675.3 Picea glauca
ATTTTATTAAATTTTTTTTTTTTTTTCTCATATATATATATATATATATATATTTTTAAGTTTGAAGGCGTTTTTTGTTTTAAATTATTGTTTTCAGGCCAAATTTTAAATTGTTTTCATTTCTTTTTATTTTTTCTTTGGTTTCCACCATTTTGTAAAGTTTTGTTGTTTTTTTGTTTAAATTTGGATTTTGAATATATTTTTTTAAATGTGTTTTTGTGAAGATTTTCTCTTTTCTCTTTATTTATTTTTTAATGTAAATTTAATAAAGAAGAAGAAGAAATTAGTAAATAAATTTTCAAGTGACCATTTAGGATCTGATTTTGGGTTTTTTATTCATGTAGGGTTTTGTTGTCAAGGCCACAGTTTGAATTAGGTCATAATTAGCTGTAATTTTAGTGTTTAAAAAAAACATTTTTCTTTAGGTAGCGTCATGTGTTTATTTAGGTGTTGATTTTAAGGTTTTTTTAAGCAACTATTTTATGTTTTAAGGCCATGCTTGAAAAAAGTTGTAATTTTGACCCAGTCAAAAAAATTGGTGCTATCAATAGCACCACGTTTTGATTTGGGGGTTGATTTTGAAGTTTTTTTGAGCACCCATTTTATCCTTTAAGCCCATGCTTGAAAAAAATTGTAATTTTAACCTGGTTACAAAAAATGGTGCTACCGATAGCACCACTTTTTGATTTGGGGGTTGATTTTAAAGTTTGTTTGAGAAACCATTTGATCCTTTAATCCCATGCTTGAAACAATTTGTAATTTTGACCCGTTTACAAAAAATAGTGCTACCGGTAGCACCACTTTTTGATTTGGGGGTTGATTTTCATGTTTTTTATGAAAAAATATGGGTTTTAAGGGCTAGAGTTCTCGTTTTGAGGTCACAGTTCTCATTAAGTTTGTAACTATGTTGACACCTCAGTCCCACCCTTGACATAGCCAATGTTTGTATAGTTACATCAGATGGGGTGGAGATTCCTAATGCCCCTCCTACTAAAGACTCATTGAACCATCCTCCTACCCTTCCTCTTACACCTCCAATTTGTAGCAAGCATAGGCATGGGCATCTGTGAGTTGCGGTAGGGAACATATACTCGCATGTTGCAGTATAGACAGGTTGCAGATCTGCAGGAAAGTTTTGAAGAAGTTTGGTATAGGTTGGGATAGGATTTCAATGACATTTATTGTAGTGACAGATTTGATTCTGTGACAGTGACAAGTTGTCTACATTTGAAATTTATACTTCAGGAAGGTTTGTACAGGGAAAGGATAGGTGGTTGTATCCATGTTTCATTTGTAGCTGAAGAACACAGGGGGTTGTAGCCTCCTTCTAGTTGTGGCTAGAGAATTGGGGAGTTGGAGCTTCCCTCAAGTTATATCCTAAGAATCTAGGTGGTTGGATCCTTCTTCCAGTTGTAGCTAGAGAACAAAGGAATTTGGTGCTTCCAATGAATGTACTTCTTAAATACATATAAGAAAAAACATTCCATGGCTTTCTCACACATTGGGTTTCCATGTAGAAATATTAGTGTATAGCGTATGTGTCTAATTGCTCATTGTTCATGATTTATTTATTCTACACTTGTTGAATGATATTGGTAAATTGATCATAAGTATAACAACACTTATATATACTTTGGTTCAAAAGGATTAAAAAACACTATTACTGATTCACCCCCCCCCCTCTTAGTAATCCAACAATTGGAATAAGAGAAGTCCATTCAAAAGGTAGTATAACAACTGGAAGGAGATCAATGATTACTCTAAGATTGGGATACTACAGTTTGATGGGGAATATTATTCCTTCTAGAGAAGAAGAATAAAGACACACATACAAGCACTAGGATTTGATGTCTGGTGATCAGTAGTAGATGGATACAAAGTACCAGCCACTCCTCAAACAGATAAACATGGAAATAAAATTGAAGAAAATAATTCAAGAGCTACAATTGCACTCCTAAATGGTCTGACTAAATCAATATACACCAAGGTTATGCGTTGTGATTCCATGAAACAAATCTAGGACAAACTAAAGAACATATACAAAGGAGATGAGAAAGTCAAGGAAGATAAACTTTAAGTTTTCAGAGAAAAGTTTGAACAAATGAAGATGAATGAAGATGCAGACGTAGAAGCCTACTTTCTATGAGTTGATGAAGTAGTAAATAGTATCAATGGTCTAGGAGACGAGTTAAAGGAATAGTTTGTTGTCAAAAGGGTATTGAGATCTCTACCAATGAGATTTTATTCAAATATTTCAGCATTAGAATATAGAGTGGACCTAGCTACACTAACCATGAATGTGTTTCATGGGACACTCACAACTTACGAGATGAGAACAAAACAAGACAATCTAGTTACAAAGGAAGCAACATTTAAAGAATTTAAGAAGACAAGGAAAAAGGACAAGCAAAAGGAAAAGTCAGATAATAGTAGTAGTGTTATAGCAAGATTTGCCTCACCATTGCTATCTTGCACAGAGGGCCTTTTCCCATTTCCCTATGTAGACTTTTCATCCCTTTTTTATGAATTCATAACTAAAAAATATACATTTTTCCACATATACTCTCCCTAACTGCTATGCAAGATGCATATATGCTTGTTTCTCCATTACAACTCGTGTATATCGATATTTGTGCCAGAAAATACAAAATAAGGTCGGGTTTCCATGTCATGACAGAAGATTTCTGATCCTTGGCATTCCATATACTGGAAATGTTTAGAATCAACCCTTTAGTTTCATTCTAGAGGCTATAAGAGCACAATTTCGAACTATGGAAAAAAGGAGAAAGAATTAAACTTTGAGAGAAAAGTTACTCTGGAGAAATTACTTCATATTGAGTTTGAATCCCTTTGTCCCTCAAGTCTAAACACAGTGTTCAGCCCCCAAGCTCTTCCCTTATTGTTGAGAGGACCTCTTTGCCTATTTCAAATGAGATTTCCTTTGGTGGAGGATTGAATTGGTGTAGACCGAGTTGGAAGGAACTTGGTTTCTTGGTTTCCAACCGTGCCGACATGGAAGTCTGTAATGTGGACACTTCTGCTAATCAATTATTAATAGAAATACTCCTTTCCCATTCTATTGGTATCTTGCAAATATATGATTATTATCCATGGGCGTATTTGTAATGTTTATTAATGGATTATGATATCTGATGTGCCAATCCATTTTATATCATCACTATCTACTTGCTTTGCTTGTTCTTTGAGAACTTATTGCAGGTATAAAGCTTTGGGTCAAAGTGCTCAATGGTGGAGCATCATCAAACATTGGATCAAGGTAGGCGTCTTTCTTGTATTGCACATTATTCTATATAACATATGTTGGAATTGAGTTGATTTTTGCAGTCATAGTTGTCTGTTGTGGTTCACCCTTGGCCATAGAGAGTTTTTCCCTTGTAACATAAATGGCGACTCCACTGGGGAGAGATCTTCCTTCTAAGGGTTGAAGTACTTTTTCTTCTTACATTGCTCTTTTTACTTTGTGTTTCTTATCGTATCACTACTTGACAGATCCTGTTCACTCTGAGTCTGAGTTTTTATCCTTTTACCCTTACCTGACCTTGTTTTAAAGCATATATGCCCCTTTTGCCTTGACAGTCATGTATACATGCTTGTTGTCTCACTGCAAGAAGCTTATATATGCTCTGTTCTCCTAAATGGTCACGTATACCACTTCCCCTTGCTTGTTTGCTTGGTTAAGTGATTGTTGGGTAGGATTTAAAGATTGTTGAGCCTTCTTAGGTCTCTGTAGTGTCTGTTGAGATTATCTTAGGTTGTTTTCTTGGCTGCCTCGTATTCTGCTTGAGTGACTGCTTTTATACACAGTAGAATTCATATGTCAAGTTGCTTATCCGTTAATGCATTTTCTTTTTAGAATATTGAAAATACAAAAAAATAGGCATTTTTCATTGGTTGGCATTTTTGTCTTTGAATTTTTATCATTAGCTTAGCACATTTAGCGAAAGATTGTATTTTACTTCTGAATTGCAAATTTTAAATTGAAGATTGCACTATTTTTATTAGCATATCATTCATTGAAAAGTTAAAGATAGACTTTGCATTATATCCATATTTATTTTCTAGGATATTCATAACACCATGAGTTTCACTTCCATACCTTTTTGAGTAACCACGACCAATAAAATTTATGCTTTAAACTAAAATTGATTAGTCACGATTTTATTTTTAGGGTGCACAAACTAGCATAGGATTTAGTGCCTTGGAATAGGATTTTGTGAGTAAACTTCTCCAAGGAAATTAAATCAACATATGTGTCTAAGAGAGGGAGTTGAGAAGTCCATTATATAATCGATAAGATGAGGAGGCTCCACTCACACCGGAGTTAATAACAAGATCGTGCAAATTTAGTTGAAGGGTTAACCCCTGGATACTCACCTAGTGTAAGAGATATTTCTGTGGATTTATTCATATTTGGGGATCTTGCTAGTACCCATACCTCTATGAGAGGTAGTGATTTCAAGGTTTCAGGATTTTCTACCCTGCCCATGCGTTGATCCGGACTTACGACTACTCGCTTATGCATCAGTTATATAGTGGTTTATTAGTTGCTTGACTTAGGTATCTCATAGGTTACTTGCAGGGGTTATTCTTCTTGTACCCTAAGTCAGATAAGGGTCAAACATCACAAAACCTTTATGGAGGATTACCTCTCCGGGGGGATCTGATTGACTGGTTGTTAAGCCCATGAGGGCCCTTATAGTTGATTATGTTACCTCCAAACTTTACCAGGGAGTCTCAAATCCCTCTTGGACGAGACATACCTTCTTTTGTGAGGGAGATCACTTAGCCACTTTAGCTTGTTTGCATGCATATTGATCGTTTGAATTTTTGGTATTCTATTTGACTACTAGTTGGCCATAGGATATATTTTTATTTGTATAAGTGTCATAAGTCATCGTGGAGTTAGACCAACTTCCTCATAGGTCCCATCGGTTGTTACAGTTACCACCAATTTTTGAGTCCTTGCCTTGTAAAAGTAGTAGAGTTATTAGTAGTGGTACACACACATCCACTTTTCAAACTTGTGATCCCACAAGGATGAGTACCGAGTCTAGTCTTCAGAACACTGGGAGTTTTTCGACTCCCAATCCCACTATAATTAATGGCACCCCTTCGACACCTGCAGTCGGTACAGTTGCAGTGCCAGAGGCTTACACCAGTACTATGGCTTGGCCTGTAGTTAATTCTTCATCTCCTGCCTCAAACCCTTTTGGGGCTTTTGGCCACTCATCGAGTTACAATGTTTAGACAATCCCCATGGATTCTAGTTCGTTTTCTTATGGTATGCCTAACTTCACCTCACAGTTTTCAACTGCCATCCCAACTGTTGTCCATAACGCTAGCCTTGGACTTGGGGGCACTACACCTCCTTGCACTTATTCCCCATTTGGCGGTTCTCATATTCCCCAAGTGAATCCTATTGTAGGGAGTGTCCCTATTCTTAACCCCAGGTCTAATCCTTCTACCGCTGGATGGAACAACCCAGCTGGCAGACAAGTTCCTCCCTGTATCCCTATCCCCTCGGTGACGATTCCGACCAATACTTTTGGCATGATGAATACACTTCAATCCTCCGAGTTCCCACCTGGAGGAGATTGGTCTTACTCTTTGGGCACTCCCCAACCTGGATCTAATCCAGTTGGGGGAAGTTTTAACAACCCCCAGCTTGGATCTAATCCAACTAGGGGCAATTTTCATATCCCTTATCAGAACATTCTTGTTGGAATGATTCCCAATCCATATTTTACGAATCATCCTAGAGGAGGGTATTATAATTCTGAAAAAGGTTTTGGTCCTCACCGAAATCCTGGATGGAGCGCAGTTCCTAATGCACAATCTTTCGCGAGAGGATGGGCTCAGGTGTCACAACCCCGTATTCCCTTTCTGGCCACGCTTGATTTGCCAAATTTGTCTAAACTAATGAATGACCGAGTGAGTCATGACCCCACATGCCCCCCTGTCCCTACCAAACTTCCATCAAACATTCCAAAGTTTGAAGGTAAGAATGGCGAAGACCCTGGTGATCACGTCACTACTTTTCACCTTTGGTTCTCATCGAATTATCTTAACCATGATTCTATTAGGTTACAATTTTTTCAGCGCACTCTCATTGGAGTGGCGTCACAATGGTACATTGAGATACCTAGGGGGACATATGGGTCATTCCATCAGTTAGTGCTAGTCTTTCTCAACCACTTTCAACTTCCCATTCGTTATGATGTTGGCCTTCAACTTTTATCACTTTACGCCAGGGTACCGACACTCACATCTCAGACCATATCCAGGAATGGTGTAGGTGAAGATGGTTGGTTAAGACTCCTATACCCTCGTCCTTTCTTCTAGAATGGTTCCTAAATTATTTACACGCTCCTATTTCAAAGGACATTGCTACTTCCAGGGTCTTTAGTGAGGAAGAAGCTATCCTTAGAGCCCAACAAATTGATTTGATTTATGCTCAGTCTGGGATGTTATACCACCTTCTTCCAGACACACCGTGAACAAATCACGATACTAGAAAAACTCCTGGACCTCATGTCAATGGCATTGTAGGGTCTGCCAATGTAAAATCCATAGACTCAATACCCATCTAGTCGATGGATGTATCCACGAAACCCATCTAGTCGGCAGATGTACATTCTGTGCAATCGTAGAAAAACCCAAATGGTGACCAACAACCAGATGGGAATAAAAGGAAAGGTCAAAATAATCATAAGGGTGGGAATAATAATAATAATAAATCCAAGGAAAAGGATAATAATTGGAAACAGAATGATAATGATAGAGAGGGCAGGAAAGAGAAGCGTAAGGTGAAGTTTCCTTGTAAACTTTTTACAGATGACCACCTTACCCACTTGTGCCTCAAACTTGCAGAGGCTGCGAGGCTTTTAAATCTACCACCCACTGTGATGACGAATCCATTCCCACACAACCAACACTTAGCCACAAGTTCTTCGAGTGTCGGAAATGCGTCTGGTGTAAGTCAAAACCCACCGTCGCAAGATGGCGATCGTGTTTGCATCAATATGGTCGATGAAAAAATTGATATAGCCACCCTCTCTCGAGATTATAGCTCTTCAAAAGATAGTACTAGCCTAGAAGCTCCTCCTCCACCCCCAGAGACAAACTTACAGATCGAGAAACCAGAGCCATCGCCTCATATTTCGAAAGGAGTACTCAAGTGCTCTACCCACAACCCTAATTATAGAGCCGCCCATAACTACTCTATTGTTGAAGATATGGGCCAAACCCCTTGTGCGATGTTGGCTTTGGAGGTACTCCAGACGTGTCCATCATAGAGGAATGCCTTACTCTCTGCCTTAGGAGCTCTATAACCTAGTGGCTCGAAATTCATCAAGTTTGATGTCACAGATGTGAAGCCTCACTTACCCTAACATCTGGCTTTTCAAATCCACGTGGAGTATTCCAAGTATATTATAAAACGAGCAGTCATTGATGAAGGTGTTGCCACTTGCGTGTTGTCCTTGGTCTGTTGGAAAGTTATCGGCTCTCTAACCCTTTCCAAGTCATCAAACATGTTGACTGCATTTGACGGTCATTCCTTTCACCCTCATGGGATTCTCCCCACCTTTCCAGTCCAGTTAGGTGGGAAGAAGGTAGAGGTGGAAGTAGAGGTAGTTGATGCACCTCTCGATTATAACTTGTTACTAGGTCACAATTGGACCTATGCTATGGTCATTGTCGTATCATCCTTTTTCTATGTACTTTGTTTTCCTCATCAGGGGGAGATCGTGATGATTGACTAGTTATCCTTTGCATACTCTAGTCCTAATGCATTTGTTGGATTGTCGATCCCTGTGATTGACAATTCTTAGCCGGCAACTAAGAATATCGGTGTCGGAAAGTATTCTTCCCTCATGGTTACTTTCGACTTCTCGACACCGATTCACCACGTTTACGCCATGTCTAGTAGGCTTTCTTCAATAGAGAGGTCCATTCATTTCCTTACTTCTTATTTTAGTGATCCTTGGACCCTATCTTCTCTGACTTCATCGATTGAAGGTCAGTCACATGCTAGCATGTCTATGCCACTATTGGCAGCGGAGATTGTGTATCAAGATATCCTTGACTCTTCCGCCGATCCCGATCCTATTACCTCTCAGACAGACGAGGAGGATCCCATCCTTAGGCCCGTATGGGCCACTTCGTTATCCTGTTCACATGATTTCTTAGATGAGACTTTTCCTTCAGAAAAAGCCATCCTTGAAGCCATGAATTTTTCCAAGAGACCTTGGGACGATATGCATCATCGATCTTATTTTCTCCCAAGTCTTGAAAGAATCGAGCAAGATGATTTTCGGTCTACCTTGAGTGAGATAGTCGGTCACGCTGTAGTTCCACTTGATATGCACGGTATTTATGCTGAAGTAAATATGGAAAGTATTTCTCCTACCATCTCGATCGACATCTCTCGTACCCCTGGAAAAATTGAGAACGTATATATAGGTGCAGATTGTTCGCCAGAAGAGATTCTGATCTACACCAACCTCTTCAAAGAATTTTGAGATGTATTCACTTGGTCATATGAAGAGATGCTAGGGATCAACCCTCGTATTGTCGAACATGAAATTAGAACTTATCCAGATGATAAACCTATTTGAAAATGTCTTAGAGATGTTAATACCAGGAAGGCCCCCGCTATTAAGGCAAAGGTGGAGAAGCTACTTAATGCCGGATTCATCTACCCGGTTCCCTTGACCGAATGGGTATCCAACCTCGTTCCTGTGAATAAAAAGCAAGGCATCATCCGTGTGTGTGTGGACTTTCGCGACCTGAACAAAGTTTGTCCTAAATATAACTTCCCCATGCCTTTCATTGATCAGATTCCCGATGAGTGTGCGAGAAGCGAAATATTTTCCTTTATGGACAGATTTTTAGGATACAACCAAATCTAGATCAAACCTAAGGACCAACACAATACAACATTTATATTTCCTTGGGGTACTTTTGCATACTGGAAAATGCCTTTCGACTTGAAAAATGTCGGAGCAACTTTCTAATGTGCCATGACTTTCGCTTTTCATGATCTCAAGCATATAGTCGAATCTTACCTCGATGTCTTGCTGCTCATTCTCACAAGAGTGTGTATCATGTCACACAACTTCGGATGGATTTTGAAAGATTTTGTTACTATATAATCTGGTTAAACCCTCACAAATGCATCTTTGTATTAGGTCTGGCCGTCTCTTAGGATTTTTAGTTCCCGAGACTAGGATCATGGTAGATCCTCTTAAGGTTGAGTAAATACTTCAATTGACTCACTCGCGCATGATTAAAAAAATTCAAGGTTTACAGGGGAAAGCTAACTTTCTGCGTTGGTTTATAGTAAATTATGCCAATATCACTATGGGTTTGACGCACCTACTAAAGAAATACATCCCGTTTATCTGGGATGAGCGAGCCCAGAAGTCTTTTGACATCGTAAAGAAAGACTTGGTATCAACTCCTCTGCTGAAATATCCTAATTACAGTAGAGACTACTTGTTATATATTGTTGCATTCGAAGAGACGATTTGTATGGTTCTAGTTCAGGAGGATGATGAGCTCCATGATCACGTCATCTACTATATCAACTGAAATTTAGTCGATCTTGAGCTTAATTACTCTCATGTCAAAAATCTAGCTTTGGCTACCGTTCATGCAGTCCAACATTTACCAAACTATATATTGTTTTTCAAAACTACTGTAGTCATTGATGTTAATCCATTTCAATACGTCCTCACTATGTGTATCATAGGTGGGAAATATAATAAATGGATTGTCATCTTACAAGAATTTTGATCTCGACTTTGCTTCAGCCAAGTCCAAGAATTCACTAGTTTTTGCAGAGTTAATATCTGATTTCCCACGATTAGACAAGGATGTTATCCATGTTGATTCGTTTGCAGATGAACAGATTTTCCTTGTCTCGTCGTCTGACCCCTGGTATGGAGACATTGTTTTATATCTTCAAACCTTGAAGTTCGCTCAGCATCTCTCGCGAGATGATCGATGACGAGTTAGATACCAAGCCAAAAAGTATCCCATCGTCAGTGACACTTTGTATCACCGAGGAATAGATAGTATCTTACGTAGTTTCTTAACTCACGAAGAAGCCGAGTTAGTCCTAAATGAATTCCACAAAGGGGCTTGTGGTGGTCACCTATCCTGGCTTGCGATAGCCCAAACAATCCTATGAGCCAGTTACTTTTGGACCACCATATTTAAAGATTGTGTTGAAGCGATTAATAAGTCTCACCCCTTCTAGGTTTTCACTAGGAAAATGCGCTCACCCCCAGCCCCTCTTCACCCAGTCATTATCGTTTGTCCCTTAACCAAGTGGGGGGTAGATTTCATCGATTGCAACCCAAGTTTGGCTAGGGGGAATCAACGCATCATCGTGGTTGTCAACTACTTTACCAAGTGGGCCAAATCCATGCCTACTGTAAAATCTGATGGGAAGACTGCAACCTTCTTCGTGTTCAGCCAAATTATCACCCGGTTCGGTATCCCGAGTGAGATTGTCACTGATCATGGTAGTCACTTTCATAATGAAATGATGGTACAACTAGCATCTAAGATGTGGTTTAAAAGTGGTCACTCATCTCCTTATTACCCCCAGGAAAATGGGAAAGTAGAGGCCATCAACAAGTCTCTCAAGATCATCTTGCAAAAAACAGTCAGTCGAAGTAATTCCAGTTGGCACATCATGTTGTATCCCACGCTTTGTGCATACCGAACCTCAATTAAGACTTCCACCAGTTTTTCCCCTTTTTAGTTAGTGCACGATGTGGAGTCGATACTTCTGGTTGAATGTGAAATCCATTCTCTTAAATTGGCAGTTGAGCTCCTACCTAACACTTCAAAGTTAGAACGATCCCTGGTGCACTCAGAGAATATTGACGAGCAGCGTTAAGACACCTTTATAGCTATCGAGGAAAAATAAAAATGTGTCTAGGTTCAGTACAACAAGTCTGTCTATCCCTGGTTGTATATCAAGGGTGACTTGGTCCTCTTGTATGACCAAACCAAAGAATCGCTAGGGGCAGGTAAGTTTATATCGTGGGACGTGTTCTAGAAAAAGGAGCCTATGAATTGAAAGATTATGAAGGGAAGAAATTGGCCGAGCCCAGAAATGGGCTCTACTTGAAAAGGTATTGCGCTTGAGCCCTGGGCTTGAGCAAAAACCTTTGTATACTAAGGTAAATTTAGTGTATATACATATTTTTTTCCTTTTGTCTTCGGCTTGATTATCGAGTTTTCCCTTTTGGTTGGCAGATGTCAACGAAGTCTTCGGTCTACGTAGGATTCGCAAACGAAGCCAGTCATCATACATGGAACTTGGCTTTTGTTAGGACCACACAATGTACCTTTTTTCCTATACTTTTTGCCACTATTATACTCTTGATCACCTATATTTAGACTCATACTATCACTTTATCTATTATCCCAAAGGTATACAACGTCCCTTCTCATGACTATACGTTTAATCTGTTTTGCATAATATTTTACATCACTCTCATACTTAACCATTGATTAGAAATGCATAAGTGTTCAAAACTGTAGATTAGCACTTGAGGCCTATTGCTGAAACACAGAACTGTCCAAGGTCGCTGTTGCTGAAACACAGAGCTGCTATACAGTCCAAGGTCGCAGTTGATGAAACACAGAACTAATGCTGAAACACAGAGCTGTCATACAGTTCGAGGCCACTGATGCTGAAACACGAAGCTGTCATACAGTCTGAGGTCGTAAATGCTGAAACACAGAGCCATTACACAGTCCGGAGTCGTAGATGTTGAAACACAGAGCTGTTACACAGTCCAGAGTTGCAGATGTTGAAACACAGAAGAAACCGCCAGAGCCGACGATGCTGAAACACAAAGGAGGCCGTTACAGTCAGCGATCAACACAGTCAGAGCGCAATTCACGTGGCTGAAACAGCCCGTGAATTGCGATGCTGAAATAGCATCAGCAACAACGAGAAGAAGCTGTTACACCAGCCGTAACAATAATACCTCATTAAGCTCCTGTAATAGCATTTCTGTTGCATGAGACTAGGACATCTTGTTCT
>JZKD02S1649851.1:311582-330124 GCA_000966675.3 Picea glauca
AACGTCCCTTCTCATGACTATACGTTTAATCTGTTTTGCATAATATTTTACATCACTCTCGTACTTAACCATTGATTAGAAATGCATAAGTGTTCAAAACTGCATATTAGCACTTGAGGCCTATTGCTGAAACACAAAACTGTCCAAGGTCATTGTTGCTGAAACACAAAGCTGCTATACAGTCCAAGGTCGCAGTTGCTGAAACACAGAACTAATGCTGAAACACGGAGATGTCATACAGTTCGAGGCCACTGATGCTGAAACACGAAGCCGTCATACAGTCCGAGGCTACAAATGCTGAAACACATATCCATTACACAGTCCGGAGTCGCAGATGCTGAAACACAGAGCTGTTACACAGTCCAGAGTTGCAGATGCTGAAACACAGAGGAAACCGCCAGAACCGACGATGCTGAAACACAAAGGAAGCCGTTACAGTCAGCGGTCAACACAGTCAGAGCGCAATTCACATGGTTGAAACAACCTGTGAATTGTGATGCTGAAACAACATCAGCAACAACGAGAATAAGCTGTTACACCAGCCATAACAACAATACCTCATTCAGCTCCTGTAATAGCATTTCTATTGCGTGAGACTAGGACATCCTGTTCTGGTTTAGAAAGAAGATCCGGCTAAAGATAGGACTCAGATACACATTGTAATTTTGGATCAATTGTATCGAAGGGATTTCCTCTTTAAATAAGAGGAAATCATCATTCGAAGGAGGCAAGTTTTATGTATTAAAGCAACTCCAGAGAAGCGGGACGTATTCTATTTTTCCAAATTGTAATGTGATATTTCGACAAATGAATATAAGACTGCTTTGAGTATCCTTCTCTATCCCTTTTCGTTTCAGGGGAATCTTGTGAGAAGGGAGGGCCCACCTTCTTCACAAGATTCACCCATTAGTTTAGAAGTGTGTTAGTACAGTTTCTGTTTATGCGTTGATTTAACTGTCGTTTGCTGAAACACTATTTTTAATGGATTCCGCTTTACTGAAACACTACTGACTCTGTCTTAGTTTATTAAATGAAATTTGCAATTCTTTTTATCAGCAATCTTGTGTGATGATTTTATGAGGCTAGCCAGAGACTGGGTTAAAGGTTCCTGCTCAGACAGGAAGGAATCAAAACACCTTGTCTTCTGTAGATTTCATTTACTTCTGCAAGTGTGCTATCCAGAGATTGGGTTAAGGGTTCCTGCTCAGACAGGAAGGAATCAAAACACCTTGTCTTCTGTAGATTTCATGTACTTATGAAAGTGTGTTAGCCAGAGATTTGGTTAAAGGTTCCTTCTCAGACAAGAAGGAATCAAAACACCTTGTCTTCTGTAGATTTCATTTCTACAAGTGTGCTAGCCAGAGATTTGGTTAAAGGTTCTTGCTCAGACAGGAAGGAATCAAAACACCTTGTCTTCTGTAGATTTCATTTCTGCAAGTATGCTAGCTAGAGATTTGGTTAAAGGTTCCTACTCAGACAGGAAGGAATCAAAACACCTTGTCTTTTGTAGATTCCAATTACCTCTGCAAGTGTGCTAGCCAGGGATTGGGTTAAAGGTTCCTTCTCAGAAATGAAGGAACCAAAACATCCTGTTCTCTATAGACTTCCATTATTTCTGCAAGTGTGCTAGCCAGAAACTGGGTCAAGGATCCCTTCTCAGAAAGGAAGGGATCAGACTACCCTATTCTCTGTAAACCTCAACTTCACAAGTGTGCTAAAACATAAATAAGGCTTAAGGCTCCTGCTTAGAAAGGAAGGAACTAGGTGGCTTTGTTCTCTGTTAGATAGAGTTAATTGTTTTCTGCATTACTGTTTTCATAAAGAGTGCTAGTACTGAAGTCTCTGTTTGAGAGTAAGGGTCATGTTCTCTGATTGCAGGATAGTTGTTCTTTCCCTTTGCAAGTGTTATTTTAATGTAATCAAGGATTCTTAGATTAATCTTTAAAAGATATGCAATAGGGAAGATACTCTCCTGTGATTTAATTCAGAACTTCAGTTTATTCAAGCAAGTGTGATTAGTATAAGTTTCTTTACTACAGCACTAAGTTGCTTTTGGAATTGATCATATATAGTGCGTGGTTATCTTTGAAATAAAAGACTTCCCTGGGTTGATAATTTATGTATCACTTGATTGTTTGAATCAATTAAGCAATTATAGTGACCAACAGCTTCCTCCACTTGGGTGATTTACTCACCTGAGGGTCTACTAGTGTCTTAAGGTGGCGCATGCCTAGGTCCATCCATAAACAATGTGTCTGAATATAGCGTCGTCATAGAAATTTTGCACGATGTTATATCACATGGTATTCACTCTTTAAAGGTTCACCTGGATTCTCAGTTAGTCATATGTTAGTTGAATGGTCATTACCTTGTGCATGATCCGACGTTACTCCGTCGATTCCTATGGGTACGTCTTTTATAAACCAAAAAAATTGTATAAACCACATCTTTTTAAATTTGATTGAGCCACTGGATCCCGATCCACTACTACATCTACCTCCTCATGCTCTCTCTCTCTCCATTCCAACACCATCCTGCAAAAAAAACAAATCATTTTTTAGTTAGAAACACCTTTTTTTGCCATTTGTGCACATATACGCAGTTTATTTACAAACAGTCATGGGTAGAGCCTGATATATGCCCCCTGTGGTTCACACAGGGATGTATAACTAGTCATATACGTGACCTACTTAGAGAAACCTGCGTATACCAAAAAACCCAATTTGTGCCCTTAAAAACTAACAAAATAGAACCTAACTCAAAATTATAAATCATTGAATTTGAAGAGGATGGGATGAAGAGTTACTTGGTCCTATGTGTTGTGTGATGAATGTTTGCATGTCACTATTGTCTGAAGCAATTATTATTAGGTTGAATGTATGAATTATTATATTGTCTGTTTAAGGGCTTTTGTGATATTAAGGGAATAAACCTATGGATTTATTGCATAAACTGGCGGCTCAATCAACTTTAAAAAGATGTGTTTTAAGTTTTCTGATTGAGCCACCGGATCCCGATCCACTACTACATCTACCTCCTCATGCTCTCTCTCTCTCCATTCCAACACCATCCTGCAAAAAAAACAAATCATTTTTTAGTTAGAAACATCCTTTTTTTCCATTTTCCCACGTATACGCAGTTTATTTACAAACAGTTGTGGGTAGAGCGTGATATACGCCCCTTGTGGTTCACACGGGGATGTATAACTAGTCATATACGTGACCTATTTAGAGAAATCCGCGTATACTAAAAAACCCAATTTGCGCCCTTAAAAACTAACAAAATAGAACCTAACTCAAAATTGTAAATCATTGAATTTGAAGAGGATGGGATGAAGAGTTACCTGGTCTAGACGATGCGTGATTCTATTGCCTATTGTTCCCGTGATTGTCGTTTTATTTCTGGAGGTGTTTTAGTCCAAATTGCACTATTTGGGTAAAACTGAAAATGATACAGTAAATTTTGATTTTATTACTATTTATAAGCCATTTTTTACCCACTTGATATAGTTTTATGCTATTTTTTTATCTAATGGACTAATTCAAGAATGGTTTTAAGATGGATTTTGTAGTTTCGACTCAATTTTCTTGCGGATTTCAACGTCATGGTTGGTTGTTTGTCTCATCGGGTAGGTATATTCATAACCTAGCATATAAGATAGGTATCTACTCCATCATGCATTTTTTTGCATTATCCTTAAACTATTGCTTTTTATGCCTTAGGTACGAACCCATTTATTGCGACACATAAACCTCCATCTGATATTAATAGCATCGTTAATAAATGGTAGAGACTTACCAAACATGGGTACCCTAGTTAGAACCTCTTTGTCATTTGGTGCCCATGCCGAGTTTTTTTCTTAGGATGGGGAGTCCATTATAATTCAATATGTGACTTTACAATGAGCCTCATTTCTCATTATGCACACGTGGCCTTATTACTCGTGAACTCCCAATAACAAGTCTCAGTTAAGATCTTTTCCAACTCATCCAAAAACTAAAAATATAGTTGAGTGATTTGTCCCTTTCACACTCGTTAAAATTGGATTTGAAAGATCATGAGTCCTAGTTAATCTCTTTTCCGACTCGCTATCAAAAATAGAAAAGATTGCTGAGTGAACTTGTCTTTTTCACACTCGTAAATTGGATTTGAAAAGATGTCTATTTGGCACGAGTTTACCCTTTTTTCACACCAAGTAGACTAAAAGATATAAAAAAGGACATTTTTCGGCGTTAAGTTGTGATTGCATCTCATGTCCTTGCTTTTTGTATTGAGCCTTTAGCCGGTTCTCTCTTTTCATTATAAACCATTGCCTAAGCAGTTTGCATCCTCAACCAAACAGAGCCTTGTTTTTATCCTTTTCAATTTGACACCTTATACCCTAGAGGGAACATCACCCTGAGTGTCCATCTCCTGAATGCATTTCCTTACATTGAGCATAGGTACGGTCCACTGCTGGAACTAGTTTTTCTTACTTGTGACACATGTTCCCTCCTTTGTATCAAAACATTCATTTGTTATGAAAACAAAAAAAAAATATGGAATACTATATTGTAATTGGAAATAGTTGTGTCGCCTTTGAACAGAGCACAAAGTTGTTGAGTCCTTGTGTCATCATAATTTTGGGTTTAGCATGGCCTTAGGAAGTTGATCTCATTACATAGTTTTCTCTACTGACTGGTTACTCTTCTAGTCCCTATAGAGAATGTTATTTATGCCTCTTGCATCTAATTTTCACATCATTGAGTCCATCCTATCGGAGTCCACCATATGTCCCATACTCTTGTTCAAAGGAAGTCTATCAACCGGTGTCGGCCACTCCTCAGGAATATTGAGTTTGCATGTCGTCCATACCCTCAATTTTTTTCATAATCACTTGATACTTTGGTCTTATCATGCACCCTGGCCCTACTTTAATCATTGGTAGGTCACCTTGAACATAGCAATCGACATTTCATCATTGGTCATTGACTAGGTGGCTTCCCTTATGTTCGACGGCAAGACATCTATTCACACTTTAGGATTTGTGCAGTGTCTTGGATGGAATTATCCTTATGGGTTGTTTCCTCACCTTTGTCAGCAGTTTTTCATCATTGGCTTCTATTCAGAGGGCCCTTTTCATGTACCGCTTGCATTTGGAAAATGTGAAAGACACACAGGGTCGTTGGCTTGTGAACATGTTCTTCATCCGATCTACACAAAATCATGAAGATCCATCTTTGTTCCTCATGCTAACTTATGAGAGATGCCTCAATGATCTCCTTTCAGTGGATCTCTTTCATTGGACTTCAACTCATTTATTCTGGATATGGGACCTAGAGTTTTATGAGTACCTTGAGGCTTGTAGTCATTAGTGGCAGGCTCTCTCGCCATTGATAGATGGGAATACATCAATGTCTCCTAATCAATGGATCTCTCAAGTGTTTGACACCAACTCCTTTATTCACATTTGTAGCAATGTACTCGGTGCCTTTATACCTACTTTCATTATCGGTAGGCTATCTCACGTTTGTTAACGATATACTTCAATGACCGGTAATCAAACAATGTCTCATCATGTTCGACCTCAACTCATTTATTCACATGATGTAGACTTTCACCATTGGTGGATAGTGTGGAAGACTTGAAGACATCACTATGTGGCTGCAAATTTCCTGAGTTGTTTCTTCCATTTCATTGGATCAATACCTATTTGACTTCAGTGATCATGGGAGATCAGATTTTACTCCATGGTATACAGATATCTTCATATTGATTTTTGAGACTAGTTTCACTGGGCCTTGTTCATGACTATGACAACTTTTGGCATATAACCACATTTGTATTTTCCTATTCATGGCCATGAGCACTTGTTTGGTATATTTTCCACATGGATCTGCATTGTATTCTTGGCAGATGTGTATGCAAAGTCAGTACATAATGTAATAATCAATTGAGTTCATCCAGTTGGTTCTCTACCACTCCACTTCTGGGTTATTTATAATGTATTTCGGTCATCGCAGATACTCCTCTAATCTCACACATTAGGGGGCACCTGTTATAGCAAGATTTGCCTCACCATTGCTATCTTGCACAGAGGGCCTTTTTCCATTTCCCTATGCATACTTTTCATCCATTTTGGATGAATCTAGAACTAAAAAATATACATTTTTTCACATATACACTCCCTAACTGCTATGCAAGATGCGTATACGCTTGCTTCTCCATTACAGCTCGCATATATCAGGATTTGTGCCAAAAAATACAAAATAAGGTCGTGGTTCCATGTCACGAGAGAAGATCTCTGATCCTTGGCCTTCCATATACTGGAAACGTTCTGACTCGGCCCTTCAGTTGCATTCTGGAGGCTATAAAAGCACAATTTCCAACTATGGAAAAAAAAAGGAGAAAGCATTCAACTTTGAGAGAAAAGTTACTCTGGAGAAATTACTTCATAGTGAGTCTGCATCCCTTTGTCCCTCAATTCTTAACATAGTGTTTATCCCCCAAGCTCTTCCCTTATTTTTGAGAGGACCTCTTTGCCTCTTTCTCATGAGCTTGACTTTGGTGGAAGATTGAAGTGGTGGAGACCCAGTTGGAAGGAACTTGGTTTCTTGGTTTCGAACCATGTTGAAACGGAAGTCTATAATGTGGACACTTCTATTGATCAATTATTAATAGAAATACTCCTTTCTCGTCCTATTGGTATCTTGCAAATATATGATTATTATCCATGGGCGTGTTTGTAATGTTTATTAATGGATTATGCTATTTGATGCTCTAATCCCTTTTATATCATCACTATCTACTTTCTTTACTTGCTTGTTGAGAACTTCTTGTAGGTATAAATATTTGGGTCAAAGTGCTCAACAATGCAACATCATCAAACGTTGGATCAAGGTAGGCCTCTTTCTTGTATTGCACATTAGTCTATATAGCATATGTTGGAATTGAGTTGATTTATGTAGTCATACCTGTCTGTTGTTGTTCACCCTTGGCCATAGAGATTTTTTCCCTTGTAACAAGTAGTGATATCTCATAAGATGATGAAGAAATAGCAAACTTCATCAGAAGGATGAAAAAGGGAACCGACAAATATAGAAAGTAAGCTTTTGTTGATTTTTTTTAATTGTGATGATATTCTTCATTTTGCTAATAAATGTCCCCATAAGAAAAATAAAATAAATGAAGAATATGACTCTAAGAGGAAACAAAGGTACAAAGGAAAAAGAACCAAAAAGAAAAATTTCAAGAAAAGTCTTTGCACCAAAGAAGACAGTTTCTCATCAAATGAATATGAAGTCAGTGACAGTAATACATAAAGGGTTCTATTCATGGTAATAAAATACTCCAATGAAAAAGGCACCAAAGAATAATATGAAGAGGAAAAAGTTGATTACAGAGAAGAAATGTTTAGTGCCATAGAAGTTATAAAAAGGAAAATTAATAAAAGTAAGTCACTACAGGAAGAACTAAAAAGAAAAGAGGGAACTCAAAATTCCAAATCCAAAGAACTAGAGCAGATGATCATTAAATTAAAAATCTAAGTAAAAGAAGACAAGAGAATTAAAGAAGCACTCAAATAACAGTTATAAGAAAAAGACAGGATCATTGGAAGTTTGGAAGAAGAGATTGTTATATTGAGAAAAGACCTTCAAAAGAAAAACTTGCAGAACATCTCTAAAGTTTTGGATGATATTATTAGCAGGTAAAAGCCACATCATGACAAGTTCAGACTAGGATACAACCATATAGAAAAGGGCTCAAGCTCCAAAACAACATATCAAGAAACAAAGAAAAGAAGTTATGTAGAGATAGTCAAAGGATCTAATGAAAAGGAAGAAGAGAAGAAGTTTCAAAATGAAAATAACATATATACTCCACCTCTAAGAAGATTCAGACTTCATAATCAGCAGCAATCAAAAGCAAAAAGATCTCAAGAAGAAGAAGAATTCAGAAAAGAAACACCATTCAAAATATATCAAGCTCCCAGGTATCAAACAATTTTTATCATATTATTCTATTCATGTAACAATTTTGGGCACAAGGATGTGAATTACAAATCCAACAACAGAAACAGAAACAACTATGAAGGCTATACAAGAAATTATTATTCAAGAGAGACTAATGAAATGCAGAGAAAAAGCTACAATAGGTTTGAATCTTTGATTACTGAAGTGGAATTCTACAAGTGAAACAACTTTGAACACATGGACAAATATTGTAGAATGGAAGTTCCTCCAAGAGAATCAAAAAATAATAATAGCATTCACATACAGGAATCACAAATAATATGGGTAAGAAAGCATAATCAATACAAAAATGAAAAATGCATACTTTCTCTACATGCTCAACACAAGAAACATGGTTGGTATGTTGACAATGGTTGTTCGAAGCACATGACAGGTGATAAGGAAAATTTTCTAACTTTGAAAAATGAAAGATATGGATCATTCTATTTTGGAAACGAAAACTCAGCTAGAATCATTGGAAGAGGCACAATCAATATTAGAAGTAGCCAAGGAAAAAAATGATCTACTAGTGGAAGATATGAAATACAATATTCTGAGTGTAAGTCAAATGTTTGACCAAGGTCACAAACTTGTGTTTGATTCACAAAAATGCGAGATAAGAAAATAATATTTAGGCAGAGTGGTGGTGACAGCTGTGAGAACTCCATGCAACATATATGTATTAAGTGAAATTGGAAAAGAAAAGTGTTGTTTAGGAAAGGAATATGAATTTTGGTTATGGCACAGAAGAATGGGTCACATAAACTTCAATAATCTTGTCAAGGTAAGTAGAAAAGAAGCAGTCAAAGAAATGCCCCAAATCGTGAATCCAACAAGTACATTATGCAAGCATTGTCAACAAGGAAAGGAAACAAATACCGAGTTCAAATAAAAGGAATAATCCACAACAATACCACTATAAATTGTGCATATTGATCTACTTTAACAACTAGAACAAAGTGTTTGAAAGGTGAGAAATATTTTATGCTATTAGTTGATGATTATACAAGAATGACTGCGGTTAGTTTTCTCAAGAAGAATTCAAAGGCATTTGAGAACTTCAAAATGTACAAGGAGATGGTTGAAAATCAAATAGATTTGAAAATCAAATGTTTAAGATCAGACAATGGAGGAGAGTTTACTTCAAAGGAATTCATGGAATTTTATAGTAATCAAGGGATAAAGAGGTGATTCCCAGTTGCTAGAAAACCACAACAAATTGGAGTCGTCGAAAGGAAGAATAGGATAGTATAGGAAATGGCTCAAACTATGTTAATGGATTTTAAGTAGAAAGACGTCTTTTGGGCATAGGAAATGCATACAACAATTCACATTCAAAACAACGGAATGCTCAGAAACAATAGTGATAAAACGCATTATGAGCTATGGAAAGGAAGACCAACGAATGTGAATCATTTCAGAGTGTTTGGAAGAAAATACTACCTTAAAAGAGAAGATGGAAAAATGGGAAAGTTTGATTCTCGTGTTGATAAAGATATACTTGTTGGGTACTCAAGCACAAGGAAAGCATACAAATGCTTCAATATAAGGCTTAATAAAATTATGGAAAGAATCAATGTGACGTTTGATGAGATAGGTGGACGAAGGATAAAAGAAAAAGGCAAGGATTCAATGGAACAAGTTCACGAAGAAGAATTAAAGGAATAAGAAGTAGCAGAAGAGGAGGAGGAAGAAGTAGCAGAAGAGGAGGAAGAAGAAGAGAAGTTAGAAGAAGAAGAGCAAGAACATAATGATATTCAAGTGCCTCTAAAGACACCTAGCATATGAATACAAAAGAATCATCCACCGGGTCATATTATTGGGAACAAATATGTAGAAGTTGAACTAGAAGAAGAATTCGTTCACCAGAACAAATGCACCTGGCACTACTGTCAACCATTGAGCCAAGCAGTTTTGAAGAAGCTAGCAAGGATGAATTCTGGATCAAATCCATGGATGAAGATTTACATCAGATAAAGAAGAATGAAACTTGGTAACTGGTTCCAAGGCCAAGGAACAATAATGTGATCGATACAAAGTGGGTCTTCAGAAACAAATTGAACGAAGATGGACAGGTTACCAGGAATAAAGAAATATTGGTGCGTAAATGATACACTCAGGTTGAAGGTCTATAATTTGAAGAGATGTTTTCCCCAGTAGATAGAATGTAATAAATCAAATTGATCCTATATTATGCATGCTCCAAGAATATTAAAGTGTATCATATGAACATAAAATCATCCTTCCTAAACGGGGATCTAGAGGAAGAAGTCTACATTGAGAAACCAGAAGGATTTCAGTTGTGAGAGAATGAAAATTATGTTTACAAGTTGAACAATTCTTTGTATGATCTTAAACATGCCCCCAAATCATGGTATTCCAGTTTGGACAAATACTTATAGTAGCAAGGGTTTATAAAATAGAACACAGACAACAACCCTTACATCAAGGTAAATCAAGATAGTATTTTTTTAATTGAGGTTTATGTTGATGATATTATCTTTGGTAGTGATGATGAAAAGATGAACCAAAAGTTTGCAAAGGATATGCAGGAGGAGTTCAAAATGTCATTATTTGTAGAATTATATTTTTTTTTGGGTCTTCATATATGTCAAATAAATCAAGGAATTTTTATCTCTCAAACCAAGTATATCAGAGAAATGCTAAAGAGGTTTGGAATGGAAAACTGCAAACCAAATAGCACTCATATGCAAACAAGTTGCAAGATAAGAAAATATAATCATTCAAAATCTACATATCAGAGGAAGTACAAGTCAATGATTGACAACTTACTTTATGTGACAGCTTCCAAACAGATGTGATGTAGGAATTTGGATAGGTGGAATGATTTCAATTTGCACCAAAGGAATCACATGTTTTAGTAGTAAATAGAATATTTAGATATCTCAAGGGAACAAAAGAATTTGGATTATGTATCCAAAATGAAAGGATGTATCACTTATTTCCTACAAAGATGCAGATTGGACAGGTTGTATGGATGGTCAAAGAAGTACAAGTGGAGCAACTTTCTACTTGGGTGAGTGTTTAGTATCTTGGATAAGCAAGTAACAGTCACCAATATCATTGTCTACAGTGGAAGTAGAGTATATTGCAGCAACAACAACATGTTGTACACAAGTCTTATGGATGAAACAAACATTGAAAGATATACAGGTTGAGTATGATGAGCCCATTCATATATTTTTTGATAACACAAGTGCCATCAATATCTCAAAGAATCCAGTGATGCACTCCAAGACGAAGCACATTCCGAGCAAGTTTCATATTCTACGGGAATAGGTTGCAGACAAGAACATTCAAGTTGAGTATGTTGGGACCAAAGGGAAGGTTGTAGACATATTCACAAAACCCCTTCCAGAGGAATATTTTGAGTATCTTCACTAGAAACTCGGAATAGTTTCTTCCCCACAATGAATTGTGAATGTTATTATTATATGTCATATATTTACACAAGGAAGCACCATGAAGAGGATATAGGACATTTTAGATAGGGGGAGTAGACCCAAGGAGAGTTCAGTTAGGGGAGTAGCCCTCACAGCGAAGTTACCTTTTCCATTGATGTTAAAGGGGGAGAGATTCATCAGATGCATGGAGAGGAAGCACAGAGGCATGATTTCAAGGGGAGCGATAGTCATAGGGGGAGAATGATAATCATGAATTCATTATTGCATCAGATCATTTACATCAATGCAAAAGAGGGATATTGTTGATTAATTGGGTTGGTTGTCATTGATGTCAACCCTTGAAGAAAGTGCGATAGAAAATTCTAGTAGCCCCAGAAGTGTGGATAAAGGACCCATGTTTGGTTGAGTAATAATGTAATGAATAACAATGAATTTTTAGGAAAGACTATGATACATTGATATTACATGTTGTACCATTTCTGATGATATGTGGTATGTCACATAGTTCCTCGCGGTTGAGGAGATATGGCTTAGTGAAGTTGGAGAACCCTTATGAGTTATCTAGAATGCCCTAGAAGGCCAAAGACGTCAATTATTCTAGTAACTCATAGAAGAATTTTACTAGTCAAAGTGGTTGTAACTAGGAGTTAATCATGGGTAAAGTTGTTGCAATAAGAAAATAATTAAAAAGAAATTAGTTGCGACAAGAAGTTGTGGGTTTTCTATTTATGGTAAAGTGGTTGCAAGTGGGTTAAGTAGTTAAAAGTGGGTTATCCCTAAAATATGGAAAGTGGGTAAAATAATTAGAATATAACCCCTAAAGGAAGTTTCTTAGAGTATAAATAAGAGAGAAAGGGTCTCCCATTAGCACCGAATTTGAGCACATTGAATATATATTTTGTGAAATGTTATGGGCATGTATCATTGAAAAATCTATAGCAGTGAGTCTGAAGCAACAAAAAAGTTGCAGGTTTGAAGGGTCGAGAATGTGGGTATTGAACTACGGTTTTACTGAAGACATCTGGAGGTTGCAATACTAGAAAGGCACAGACATCTGCGAGCCATAGTGGGACAAAGCATGGATACCCATGGGTATAATGAAGACAGAGCATGGCTATATTGCCAAAGTTGAAAAGAAAGATCATATCTATCTTCAGTGACAGGTTGTTGAGAAGAGAAGAAGCTACATGAATATATAACAGTAAGAAGGTACAATATACCTATCTACGATAACAAAATGCATGTTATATGCTTATCTAAAGTAGATCCTTGGTGAATGTTTTGATTTGGTCACATGAGATTGAGATATTGTCCTTGAGGGGTTGTTTGTTGTACGATGTATTTTGTACAAGACATATATAAAGAGATACAATGCTACTGTATTAGTTTTTTGTTGTTGAGATACTTCATTGAGAATCTTGTTAAGACATATCCTATGTTATTTGGAGTATGGTTGAGGGTTTATGGTTGAGACATAGTGTTATTAGTACAGGTTGGATTTGCATGACAGTGAGGTTTTGATGTATGGTTAATTTAAGGGGTTCATATATTACATGAGTTCAGTAAGACATATGTATGAACCTAGTACATGGTTGTGTTAGATATACTTGGATATTGGATGAGTACTGTGTATATCATATCAACCAGTTTGTGAGCATATATAGAGTGATCAGACAATGACAGAGACTGTGACAGTGACATAGATAGAGAGACAAAGAGAGTGTTAATATACTATCATAGTTTTATGCTAGTCCATGAGTTGCAACAAGAATAGGTGTAGACATCCACGAGTTGCAATAGGGAAAGGCATGGATACCCACATGTTGTAGTATAGATAGGTCGTGGATATGCAGGAAATTTTTGAAGAAGTTTGGTACAGGTTGGGATAGGTTTTCAGTGACAATTATTGCAGTGATAGAGTTGTTCCAGTGACAGTGACAGGTTGTCTAGGTGGTTTCGACAGGAAAAGGATACGTGGTTTTAGCCACCTTCCAGTTGTATCCGTAGAACATAGGGTGTTGTAGCCTTCTTCTGGTTTAGGCCATATAATTGGGGAGTTGGATCTTCCCTAAGGTTGTATCCTAAGAATCTAGGGGGTTGGAGCCTCCTTCTAGTTGCAGCTGGAGAACAAAGGAAGTTGGTGCTTCCAATGAATATACTTCTTAAATACATATAACAAAAAATATTCAGTGGTTTTCTCCTTTATTATGTTTCTACGTAAAAATAATGGTGTACTGTGTAAGTGTATGATTTCTCATTTTTCATTATTTATTTATTATGCACTTGTTAAATGAAATTGGTAAACTGATCATAAGGATAACAACACTTATATATATTGTGGTTAAAAAGTATTAAAAAGAATTATTATTGATTCAACCCCCTCTCAATAATCCAACATTAACAGACTTGTTCATACCCTGGATTCTTTCAAAGAGTGACTGGTCACCCTTTGAAAAAGAACAAGGAGCGACCATAAAAATTGGTCCCTGGTTATAAAGGGACAACCATCAACTCGAAAAAAGGGTACTGTAAACTCATGGGAAAAGTGGTATAATTCAGTGTTTCATATTTCTAACCTATAAATGATGCTCATCAAGTGATCAGGTGGAAAACAGTTATATAACAAAAATATGACAGAAAAGAGGCAAGGAAAGACCAAGATCCACCTAGAGAGAGGATTATCTCCCATGTAACATTGCAAATAGGGTGATGCTAAAGTTCTCATGACTCCCTGTTGGTTACTTATCTCCTTTACTGTCTACTTTTATTGACCCAGGGTTCATGTCTATTTGGAGTTCCAACAAAGCCTCTAAAACTATCGGCCCTCCTGATAAACCAGAAGGCAACGTAACACACAGAATGCATTGTGCAGTCTCACCTGAGATAACTTTAATGGGTGGCTGTAATAATTAGGTGTTTATAGCCTAGGATCGAGTATGAGATAAGAAGGCTAAATATTCAACCATTATTATGACTTGTATATACAACATACTGTTATTCACGATTTATGCAGTAAATCCATAGGTTTATTCCCTTAATATCACAAAATCACTTAAAAGGGAAATATAATAATTCATACATTCAACATAATAATAACTGCTTCAGACAATAGAGACATGCAAACATTCATCACACAACACAGATATTACCTTGTTTCACCCCCTCTTGGGACTACGTCCACAAATATTTGACTCTCAGCTCTTTTATTATATTATGTTCGCATCTACAGCGTCGGGCGCTTACAACTCTCCTTTGATGGATAGGATCTATATGAGGTGAACTAGATCACACCAGGCTCCTCAGCCTATGATCTAATCCTCATGATCTACCTTCTCGCATCTCTTCTATATCAAAAACTTACAAAATAGGTCTTACAACAAAACATTACATATCGCATCAACTCATGTGTAACTTATAATAGCATAATAGTACTCCGAAGTGAACTGACCATGATGCCTAAACATCTATATCTATACATTTCTGGATCTTCAGGTGTTGACAATACCTTACCAAAAACCTAACCCTACCACTATTATGTCTTCTTCTTCATGCACGAGTGTTGTTCTTCCTTCCAACTATCACTTCCCTTGTGCATGCCTTCCTTGCATGCGCACGTGCTGCGTTTCCTTCCAGCTATTGCTTCTCTTGTGCACTCTTTCTTCCTAATATTTTTGTGACTCCTCGATCTCCATGGTGATCGCTTGGAACTTTTCCTTGAGTGTTGTTTCCTGTGTCTACGCCTACGCCGTATTCTCCTTGAGTGTGTCCACCATCTAGAATGCAATTTTCTCATTGATAAGTTCCGTGCACTCTACCTGGGTCTGTTCTATATGTGCCTCGACTTCCTCTTCTTGTGCCAGGACTTCTGCTACCTGATATTGCAGCGGTTCCATTTGAGCATGTCACTCATGTTTCTGTGTTTCTGTAGTAACTAGCTCTGCCGACAATCTCTTCATGTCCTGCATCCCTTTGAAGCGTTCTGTGATTGGTATTGTCTTATGCTTCTGCTTGAGCTATTGGATCATTCCGTTTATCCTTTCTTCCTCCTTGTCCCACTATTGGACCTGCTGATCCTCCTCCAATCTAGTCCATAGATGTGCTGATTTATCGAACAAGTCAATTGTTGTACTAACCTACTACTCTATCTTCTACACTTGTGTTGTTTCTTCCTCATTCCTCTGCTCCTTCACTTCTGGTGGAGTGGATGGTGTGAGCTGTTCTCAGAGATTCTCAATCTCCTTCTGATATTGATCAATTTCCCGTGCAATACAATCAATCTTTTTTGATGTTGTGATTTCCTTTCCCTACGTGGCCTATGGAATCTTCTCGTAAGTTCCTACCACATTTTGATCCAATCCTTTTATGTGCTCCCTTTCCTCCTGGGTCTCAGATTTAGCCTTCTCATAGACTATTTCCAATACCTCTCGATTCTTTGTTTCCTACTTCAATTAGGTTAAGTGTTTGCATGCATGAGACTGTACCTCGTGGTTTACACTAACCTGCAACATGTGTAGTGCCCCTGATGGTATCCTTGTCAACACAAGTTGTATTTGGCTTCAGTCATTCAATGGTGTCTTCCCCAAAATTTCTTCCATGCGCATCATACTAGGGTTGATATGGAATGTTATGTGCGACTTCAGTATTGCCTGGATTAAATCTTGTTGTTCTTCTTTCACTCTTCCTTCTATTTGCGGTGCTAATGATTCGATTCCACTACTTCTTATTGGCTTCCCTTCCCCGATTTGCTTGAGGAGTTGTCGCATGTCTACCAATTTCTCTTCAATTCTATCCCTGTGGTGTGCAGCTTGATAGAGGTCCTTGAATAGACAATCCTGAACCATTTGGGCTATCATTTCCCCATCATCATTCATGATCGTATACTCCGGATGTGTTCTTTGGGCCTTTGATTTCTTGCATGTGCATCCCATCTGCATGGTTGTCCTCATGTTTTCCCCTGTTGTTTGTGGGCTGGACCTTGCTTCGGTCTCTTGTGTGGGCTTGGCCTGTTGCTGCTGCTCTTTGGTTGGTTGTGTCTTATCCTTCTTTCTGTTGTGGGTCCATGTCTTCATTGGCCCTTATTATGTCTATATTTCTTTGTGATGGCCTGTCCTTTGTCCCTTGGGCACTTGGATTTATTTTGGTTGTGTTTCTTCCTGCCTTGCCTCTTCTTCTGCAGTCATTTTTGGCACTTCCTGGGTGATGGCTAGAATCCTCCATTCATCATCCCATTCACTAATGACCATGTCGATGTCCCCCTCTGTGATACAATAGTGAATTTTCATCCATTGTTTAGACAGATCCTTCCTTTCCTGTATCCACATTGTGTGTCATGTGGCCCAGATATTAGCATTGTCCACGTATCGCACGACAATGTCTGGTGTTATTCTCCACACCGTGGAGATGGCTTCTTGTACGTCACATAGGTATCCCTCAAAGCTAGACCTGTTCGCCTTTTTTCTCCTCAAATTTGGCCTGGCTTTGGGCAACAGATATCTTACCCCTTGATTTGGTTTGGGTCTAGTGCTAAACACTACATACCTTGGCTCTCAACATCCCATGAATACTATTAGTGTGATCATCCATGAATAGTGGAACTCTGTTCCTATATCCTGTGCATCCTTACAGTCATTCAGGAATAGGATCAAGAGGTATGGTTCCCACCTTGTTCTAGCATAGCTTGTAGACACAAGAAAGGCTAAAGAATAGTAGGTCAAACTGGCGAAACAAGAACCTTCCCCACCTAATGTCACCACAATGGGGAGGTTCTTTATATTTAGGGAGGCTAGGCCCAGGGGAGACATCCCTGGTAACCTGGGGTTTTGAAAGGGCAAAGGATAATAGTACAAAGAAAAATTTCCCCTTCACAGATTATCGTCGATCAGATAGTCCCGGCTAAAAAACCAATAATAGAGTTTAACCAAAGAAATGAAAAGCACATGCTTGAGACAATACAACAAGGAAACTGATACATGCAATCTTGGTTAGTACTTCATATAAATCAGTGACTATCTGATATCCAATATGAGCAATTTGAAAGTAAATGTTGACAAAGTCAATGTTTACAAAAGAGCAATAACAGTAATGTCACTTCACCAATATATACTAGAATGATACAAGATTCAGTATGAAAAATCACTTCTTAACTCAATTAATGCCTTTAACTACCATTCAATTGCTCACAAGATGAAACATTAGTGCAATAAAAATGAAATATTCAAAGATGATGTCAGCAACTTAGGGTTAGTAGGTTAGGGCTAGTGTAGTTAGGGTTTCAATTCAAAAGGGTTTGAGAGTGTTTGGATTTGATTCCACTTCAATGTTGGAGGCTGGAGATCAGTTCCTTAGGGTTAAATGGAGTCAGAAAGTGAAGGACGCACAAGTTGAAGGGGACGAGATTCCAAAGGACTAGAGGGAAAGGTTTCAAGGTGTTGCTAAAGCAGGACCTCAAATATGGAACCCTAGGGGAGAGAGGCTCACTCCAGTGTTGCAAAAGAAAGGCCTTGTGCTCTCTCCTCCTTCCTAGCAAACGACTAGCTCAGATAAAGAACAAAAACAAGATGAGAGAGCTTAAAGAGGGAGAGTGTTGTTGCGGAAAGGCTCTTTCTTCAAACCCTAAGGAAAAAATGGCCCTAGGTGTAGATAACTTAGGCCTAGGACATCTCCCTCTCTTGGATTTCTAAAGGTACAACTAGCACAGGGGAGAGAGAAGCAAGGAGTGTAACTATGGCTAAGCTCTCTTCTTCTCTTTCAATGGCTAAAGGTTTCTCTATCAGGGGACATGAGACAATGACCTACTTGTGTGTTTGTCCCCTAGGGTTTTGATTCAACAAATTTATAAGAAATATGCAAGAAATTTAAACTACAACCATTCAATAAGAAATTTTGCAGAAAAAACACTTACAATTCATGAAGAAATAACCATGCAAACCCTAGTTGTAACACCTTCCTTCAAGAGAAACACCATAAATGCCAAAGAATCTCTTCCTTCAACAAGTGTGCATCACTAGTTCATCCAAAAACCCCAATAGGGTACTAAAAAGCAGACCTCACTATGAGTGAGTGTTAAGAACCAAACATCAATATAGCATAGAAAAACTTCAGGAAAGGTACTCAACGCCTTGAAAAA
>JZKD02S1649851.1:334832-361836 GCA_000966675.3 Picea glauca
AACATTACTAATATAAATCAAAACTAATGGCCTAAAGCCGACATAAATAAAATAACATTACTAATCTAATATGCCCCAATTAAGTGGTAATGAGCCAATATTAGGGCTTAACAGTGAGTGACAACTCATATGATAAAATGAGAGTGAAATCCCTCAATATATAGTGTATCAATGACCTAATTTACTTTTTAGGTCATAAAAAGGCCGACAAGGTCATAATATCAAATTCATATTGTTTTTACATTAAATTGTCAAATTAAAACCTTAATTGAGCAGAAAAGAGAGTAAAATCCCCTTCAAGGTAGGTGCTAGCCCTTTCTAGGGAAAATGAGACATCCAGAAGAAAAACATTATCCCCCCAGGGGCCTCTCCAACATGCCACACGTGCCACTACTGCCCAGTCTGCCTCAAAAAGCTTCCATGAATCTCGATGATGTCATGGTGAATATGGGGATATCCTAAGCCTTCGAAGGCTAGTGTTCCACTGAAAAGGGGTCATTCCCCCTGGGTCTAGTCCTACTAGAGTGTCTCTGGTGGAACATCCTCTTCCTCTTAGGTGAAAAACCCTTGATCAATATTTTTCATGTCTCTGCCCCCTGATGGGGTCTCATCATACATCTGGTGGGCTCTTCAGTCCCATGGAGGTCCGAACCGATCATCTCCCCATGTGTATCATTCCAAATGGTACCTGTCTATTGGGTATGGTCCTGCACATCAAAGGCTATTCCCTCCATGGGCTCATCAGTTGTAGGTATCATGGAAATGTCAATCACATTTCATCATTAATATTATTAAACACATGCATAAAATCCCTAATACATCAATCAATAGCTCAAAGAGGTTACATAAGCCTGCAATACAAGTCTCGGGAAAAGGACAAGGCTTCCTATTGGGCTAGTGTCCACAGAAAAAGGAAAGTTCCCAGAGAGACCTCATCCAAGCCATGTAAGTGGATGATGTGGTCAGGGGATGTCCAAGCATTTGGGTGCAGTAAGGGCCAAGGATGCAACGCGTTACTTGTGGGTGCCTTTGTAGAAGGCGAGTTGTCCATGTCATGGATGCATTTTTTCCATGCCCATTCTTGCCTTTATTCTTTTTTTTCTTTTATTTGTATTTTTTGTTCAAGAGCCGACCAGGGGACACTGCCTTGGCATGGTGACCAGAGTTGACAGCGCTACCCACAAGTACTTTCATATAAATGACAAGGTTGGCTCATGATGAGACCCCCTTTCCCTTATCCATGCAACCAAGAGTCACTGCCCTGGAATGGTAACTAGCTGGTGGCAATGTCGTACTGCTAGGTACCCATGGACCTAATAGGATGGATCATGATGAGACCCCCTATCCTCTGACTAGGTCTTCTTTTATTATTTTTCTAGGTCCCTCTTGTTTCTTGCTGAGAAGCCTTTTATTTCTTTCTCGGGGATCCCTAGGCGAAGCATCTCAAGGCTTATTCTTAGGATTTTATCTTTACCGACTTACTTTTACCTTCTAGGACTTTAGCCCCTTCTTCCCATGAGGTAAGGTGCAGTCCTAAAATAGGTCAACCCAATTCCTGGACAAGGGGAATGGGATAGGTGAGCAGGAAACAATATGTAAGAGTGGTGCTATGATGGGAGCGGACGATGGTTTTTCAGAAATCCCCCAAGTGGAAAACCAAAACCTACAGACATAAGCTTGCTAGAGCACCCTGTCAATTTCCCCAAGCATGGTCAAGTTGGATAATGTAAGATCCAAGCAGTTGTTAGAGATAAAAGGAATCAGATGCATATATTTAAAGGTTTCAATGATCAAAAGTGACACATACCATGATACCTGAACCAACTACCTCATGGAGCAAGAACCTCTTATGATACAGGATCAAGCCGATGGTTATGGATGTTGTTTTTGTTGACAAGACAAGGATGATGAATGAAGAAAAGGTGGGCCCTAGAGGGATATGCTCAGGTCAATCCTACTCTCGGTACTCCATGTCTAGGACCTGTGGGCCTCGAGACATGATCTCCTAGTTATCCCTAAAAAGTGGGGATAACATCTGGCTTCAACTCAGGGACATGTGCTCACTGTAGAGCGCATGAGAACCTCAGCATATCTAGCATAACCTGTAGACCTGCTCAATCTCGATAGAGCTATCAGTAACAAAATTGGGGTGGTAATGCCACCCGAACATACATATATATAAATATACTAAAATAAAACAATCAACATGCAAATGTAAAGCAAAGTACCTACCTTTACTTACCTATTGGATGGATGTTCAATGTAGTCAAACGACCAGTGTAGCCAATCCAGCAATGTCCCACGATACCTGCCTTTGTGCTTCATCATAAACCAAAATAGTGATAAATCAAGCACAAAAATGTCATGAGTTAGAGTATATATCATATCATCGGAAATCTCAAAGTCTAACTCATGGAGGTGGGTGGGAGGGATAAAATCATGCCAAGTCCATATCTGAGGAAAGCACTCAATCCACCTTCGGAAAGGGTCATGAAAATTCCAAGGTCTAGAACACTGACTCTGACGGTTGTTAAACTATCTACTTGGGACGTCTTCGTACTCTAGAGCTCTGGAAGGAATTGACAAAGATTTATCAAAGGATTGGCAAGCTCTCAAGGGAAGGTTGAAACACTGAGAATACAGTCTTGAACTCGTAGTTTTCAACTAGCCCTTTCATTCTAGGGTTTACCTCAGAGGAAACTCAATGTAAAAGACATACTTCCCAACTATACCTTCAATAAAACAATGAGGCAAAGTAATAACAGGTAGCTGGAGAAAAAGGTCACGAGGATCCTTCTTTAGGCAAACAATGTTTTTAATCCTATCAAAATCCGAACATAGTGGCAGTTGATAGTCATCTTTATAAGGTAAATCTAAGTGCTCGGAGGAGTACTCATCAAAGGCCTCAAGGTAAGACTGAAAATCATCAGGAAAATACTATACTTGGTCAACCTTGGGTGTTTGGGGAGCGTCAGTAAAAATCTCATCTCCCTGTTGCCACTGGTCAAGAGCTTGTTGTGATAATTACAAAGGAAACACTTAGAGATGACTCTTTATGTCATATATGGGATCCATATCATAACTAACTTCATCCCATCTACGTCTCCCAACATGTATGAAATCGTCAAAATTAGCTACGTCAGTATCAATATCATAAGATGGAGGAGTCAAAACATCCAATACTTCTCTACTCTTTGTATCATAAGGTAAAGAATCATTGAGAACTTGGACGGGGGAATAATTTACCTTGCTTAATCCTTCCTGTGCAAGAGCTTCAAGTATTTGGATAGCTTCATCAAGTGGAAGATCTGCCTCTACATCTTCAGTCTTGAGATATAGGGGATCTAGCTTCTCCAAGGGTTCCATTTCTTCTTCACTTTCTGAGTCATAGAACAAGGTATCATCAAAAACTGGAAAGGATAATGACTTACCTCATTCTCTTCATCTCGAGCAAGAGGGATAGGATCTTGGAGAGCTTCATCAGACTAAGGAGCGACTAGTGGTGCTTCATCCTCATAATTCATGTCTCTAGTTATTTCTTTGTTGTACTATGTTGAATCATGGGAGAAATCTTGCTCCTCTTCAAGGGGTTGGTAAGGTTCTTCATAAATATCTTCTTTAACATCAGAGGGTTCTTGATGTTGAACATGATAAGCATTTATGAAATCTCTGAAAATCTCAATAGTGAATCCCCCATCTTCCAAGGCTATAGTGAGATTATGAAGGGCATCTTCATACGTTTGGCAGCATGGTTTGGTAAGGTCAATGAACCTACTGATGAGGTGTATGAAATATGATATACCCTTGTCTTCGCAACAACTCTTAAACCGATCTTGGGAGTAAGATGGAAGAGTGAGTATGAATAATTTTATGAGAGAATCCTCTCCTCCCAACTATATCTCGCTCAAATACTCCAAAAAATTTACGATGTAAGGAGTTGGGAGGCCCAAAAACATTGGAGAGATTTTTAGCCATTTTGTATCAAAGTAATTTGGGTATTCTTGAAAACTTTTGAAATCAATACTCGGATACATTTGTTCCTAGTTTTCCATGATCCCATAACTTGGAAATATCACAAGTTTTGAGAGTAAGGTGGCACCCTGAAAAAATTAGTGGAGTCACCAAATAATTTTCCTGAAACTATCAGAGGATAAGGGAAAACACCCTAGTGTAGTCGCCAGGTAAGCTTGTAAGATAAGGCTTTGAGGCAAGGATTACCGAAAATATTTTTCATTTGTGGAGAATTGACTCAGTGTTCCCCGAAAACAACACGAAAATGTTATCGCATAGTTTTTAGACACAAGAAAGGCTAAAAAATAGTTGGTCAAACTGGTGAAACAAGAACCTTCCCCACCCAATGTCACCACAATGGGGAGGCTATTTATATTTAGGGAGGCTAGGCCTAGGGGAGACGCCCCTGGTAACCTGGGGTTTTGAAAGGGCAAAGGCTAACATTACAAAGACAAATTTCCCCTTCAAAAATTACCGTCGATCAAATAGTCCCGGCTAAACAACCAATAATATAGTATAAACAAAGAAAATAAAAGCACCTTCTTGAGACAATACAACAAGAAAACTGATATGTGCAATCTTGGTTAGTAATTCATATAAATCAATGACTATCTGATATTCAATATGAGCAATTTGAAAGCAAATGTTGATGAAGTCAATGTTTACAAAATAGCAATAGCAATAATGTCACTTCACCAATAAATACTAGAATGATACAACATTCAGTATGAAAAATCACTTCTTAATTCAATTAATGCCTTTAACTACCATTCAATTGCTCACAAGATGAAGTGTTGTTGCAATAAAGATGAAATATTCAAAGATGATGTCAACAACTTAGGGTTAGTAGGTTAGGGTTAGTGTAGTTAGAGTTTCAATTCAAAAGGGTTTTGAGAGTGTTTGGATTTGATTTCACTTCAATTTTGGAGGCTGGAGATCAGTGCCTTAGGGTTAAATGGAGTCAGAAAGTGAAGGACGCACAAGTTGAAGGGGATGATATTCAAAAGGAATAGAGGGAAAGGTTTCAGGCTGTTGCTAAAGTAGGGCCTAAAATATAGAACCCTAGGGGAGAGAGGCTCACTACGGTGTTGCAAAAGTAAGGCCTCGTGCTCTCTCCTCCTTCCTGGAAAATGGCTAGCTCAGATAAAGCACAAAAACAAGACGAGAGAGCTTAAAGAGGGAGAGTGTTGTTTCGATAAGGCTCTTTCCTCAAACCCTAAGGAAAAAATGACCATAGGTGTAGATAACCTAGGCCTAGGACGTCTCCCTCTCTTGGATTTCTAAAGGTATGGCTAGCATAGGTGAGAGAGAAGCAAGGAGTGTAGCTATGGCTAGGCTCTCTTCTTCTCGTTCAATGGCTAAAGGTTTCCCTATCAGGGGACAAGAGACAACGACCTACTTGTGTGTTTGTCCCCTCGGGTTTTGATTCAACAAATTTATAAGCAATATGCAAGAAATTTAAACTACAACCATTCAATAAGAAGTTTTGCAGAAAAAACACTTACAATTCATGAAGAAATAACCATGCAAACCCTAGTTGTAACACCTTCCTTCAAGAGAAACACCATAAATTCCAAAGAATCTCTTCCTTCAACAAGTGCACATCACTAGTTCAGCCAAAATCCCCAATAGGGCATTAAAAATTAGACCTCACTATGAGTGAGTGACAATTCATATGATAAAATGAGAGTGAAAACCCTCAATATATAGTGTATCAATGACCTAATTTACTTTTTAGGTCATAAAAAGGCCTACAAGGCCATAATATCAAAATCATATTATTTTTACATTAAATTGTCAAACTAAAACCCTAATTGAGAAGAAAAGAGAGTAAAAGCCCCTTCAAGGGAGGTGCTAGCCCTTTCTAGGGAAAATGAGACATCTAGGAGAAAAATGTTAGCCCCCTAGGGGCCTCTTCAACATGCCACATGTGCCACTGTTGCCCATTCTTCCTCCAAAAGCATCCATGAAGTTGGATAACGTCATGGTGAAGATGGGGACATCCTAAGCCTTCCAAGGCTAGCGTTCCACTGAAAAGGGGTCATTCCCCCTAGGTCTAGTTCTGTCAGAGTGTCTCTGGTGGAACGTCCTCTTCCTCTAAGGTGAAAAACCCCTGATCAAGCTATGTCCTATCTCTACCCCCTAATGAGGTCTCAACATTTCTCTGGTGGGCTCTTCAGCCCCATGGAGGTTGGAACTGATCATCTCCCCATGTGTACCGGTCCAAATGGTACCTGTCCGTCGGGTATGTTCCTCCACATCAAAGGCTATGCCCTCCATGGGTTCATCAGTCACAGGGATCATGGAAATGCCAATCACATTTCATCATTAATATTATTAAACACATGCATAAAATCCCTAACACATCAATCAATAGCTCAAAGACGTTACATAATCCTGCAATACAAGTATGGGGAAAGTACAAGGCTTCCTATTGGGCTAGTGTCCACAAAAAAAGGAAAGTTCCCATAGAGACCTCATCCAAGCCATGTAAGTAGATGATGTGTTCAGGGGATTTCCAAGCATGTGGGTGCAGTAAAGGCCAAGGATGCAACATGTTACTTGTGGGTGCCTTTGTAGAAGGCGAGCTGTCCCTATCATGGATGCATTTTTTCCAAGCCCATTCTTGCCTTTATTCTTTTTATTATTTTATTTTTTTTTTTGTTCAAGAGCCAACCAGGGGACACTGCCTTGGCATGGTGACCAGAGTTGACAACGTTACCCACAAGTAATTTCACATAAATGAGAAGGCTATCTCGTGATTAGACCCCCTTTCCCTTGGCCATGCAACCAAGAGTCATTTCCCTGACGTGGTAACCAGTTGGTTGCAATGTCATACTGCTAGGTACCCATGGACCTAATAGGCTAGCTCGTGATGAGACCCCCTATCCTCTGACTAGGTCTTGTTTTATTATTTTTCTGGGTCCCTCTTGGTTCTTGTTGAGAAGCCTTTATTTCTTTCTCAGGGATCCCTGGGTGAAGCATCTCAAGGTTTATTCTTAGGATTTAATCTTTTACCGGCTTGCTTTTACCTTCTAGGCCTTTAGCCCCTTATTCCCATGAGGTAAGGTGCAGTCCTAAAATAGGTCAACTCAATGCCCAGACAAGGGGAATGGGATAGGTGAGTGGGAAACAAGATGTAAGAGTGGTGCTATGATGGGAGTGGACAATGGATTTTCAGAAATCCCCCCAGTGGCAAACCAAAACCTACAGACACAGGCTTGCTAGGGCACCCTGTCAATTTCCCCAAGCATGGTCAAGTGGGCTAATGTAAGATCCAAGAAGTTGTTATATATAAAAGGAATCATATGCATATATTTAAAGGTTTCAATGGTCAAAAGTGACACATACCATGATACCTAGACAACCTACCTCATGGAGAAAGAACCTCTTCTGATACAGGATCAAGCCATGGTGATGGATGTTGTTGTTGCTAACAAGACAAGGATGATGAATGAAGAAAAGGTGGCCCCTCTAGGGCCATGCTCAGGTCAATCCTTCTCTCAGTACTCCATGTCTAGGACCTATGGGCCTCGAGACATGATCTCCTAGTTATCCCTAAAAAGTTGGGATAACACACCTCATTGAGGTGCCTTCTGCACACTGAGCTACAACTGTAACAACCCAAATTGGGACTTCCTCCCTACAGTATTTTCTTAGCAACTTCCATGCTAACAATTCCGCACCCAATTGTGTTGTTGCATCATTGATCCTCTTGATAATGATCACTCTTGTCCCCCTATCGATTCCATATTTATTCTTCATATTTTCTTCTAGAACTTTTTCCTTGGTTTTGTCATCCAAAAATAGCACGGGATCCATGCCCCTTATTGGTAACCCTGTTATTTTTACGATAAGCTCAACGTCTATTGAGACACGCTTGTCCAACCAGGTGTCCCCGCCATGCTTGACTGCTAGAAGTTGTTTGACACATGTGGTCACACATTGACCCCTGCCAAAATGTGGTTGGTCCACGAGACATAAAATTCTTTTCCTCTGCAATCCGGTTTCCCATTGGAGTGGATGATCAAGCAATTCCCCAAGATGACTCGGGCCCACTGTCGCCATGTATACTCTTTTTGCAAGTTTCAGGAACTTGTCTTCATCTTCTATGTTGTAGTCTGAGTATTTGAGCTTCTCAATGTGACCTAGTAGCTCTAGTCCTACCTGTACCCGATATGGTATGCGTGGTAGAACAATTTATGTTGTCAGTTTCTTGCAAGAAGATCTGGGTATCTGTATTCTGTCATTCTTCTGCTGTGGTGGCTAGCTCGAAGTTCTAGGAGTTTCCAGTTGTTCCTCAGTATGCCACTCTGGCTGGCCCATGATATCCTTGATCGCTCCCTCCAATGGGTGGTATGATATGGTTGTTTGAGACTCATCTGGCTTGATTGTTACATCCTGATTTGACTTCGTTCCATTGCCTTCCAGAACTGGTCTGATGTTTTATGGTTGTACCTCCTTCAAGGATTCTGCTTCTTGGTTCTGTGGCTCCTATACTTCTATAGGTATGTCTGTATTCATGACCTCCGGTGCTGGATGTTGGATTTATTTCAGTATGAGTGTCGAGTGCACTAGTTTTGTCTCTGGGGATGGGATTTCCTCGATGTTAATAATCTCTGGCGGTTGTTTTTCACCTTCTTCCGCCTGTCTGCATGACCTAGTCTGAACTCTATTTTTTTTGGCATTCTGGCTCGCTTATTCTTTCTTGGGCGGTTCCATGGTGGTGAATGCCAATTTTTTGTTGGGTTCAAATGGTCTCTGTGACCTCTCTAATATCTCTTTGTGCTTTTCATCCTCTATCGCTCTTTGTTTTCTCTTCTTTCATGAATAGATTGTTTTCTTCCACGTCCGTGTCTTATATGGGTTTTCCATGAAGCTTGTCGATGACACTTCCTTCATTATGGGTTTTAATGAACCTTAACTATGGCTTCAATGCATCTTCATCGAGTTAATACTTGTCATTAATCTTCCTTTCTATCTTCAGTTAGTGTGTTTAATGTGGCGTCCCATCCATCCTTGTCATCCTTTAATTTTGCCTAGTGTTGTCATGTCATCCTATTTTTGTCAACTTTCCTTTTCCTGCTTGTTTCCCTTTTTATGTGACCATTTTCCTTCTCCTCGTCGAGTATGTGTTTCTAAATTCATGTGACCTTTCTACCACCGGTGCACTGCACCCTCCTTGGTTTGTTTTGTTTTTTAATTATTTGTGCAGTGGGTGGTCGATTGTCCTTGTAGAGCTTCAGTTGGCTCCCATTAACCATCCATCTGAGTTATGTTCCTAATAAGTCTCTCAATTGTATAGATCCTCCATATGTGACATATTTTACTTTGTACGGTCCTAGCTAATGCATTCTGATCTTTCCCGGGTGCTGAAATGATTTATTGTCATACATTAATACTAGGTCTCCTTCCTTGAATGTCTTCTTCTTGATGTGTCGATTGTGCCAAGATTTATCTATTGTCTTCTGAACTTTTTGTTGGAATCCTGCTAAGATTCAGTCTTCCTCCATAGTCATTAATTGGTTCAGTCTCTCCTGTATTGCACCTCATTTTGTCATTTGTGTAATTGCTGCTATGCGCAAGATTGGTACTAGAAATTCTAATGGCACCACTTCTTCTTGGCCATAAACTAGTTTAAATGGTGTGTGACATGTCAATTTTTTTCACATACTCTTGTAGGCCCATAATAATACTATTATTTTGAGATCCCAATCATCCTTGTTGATGTTACGGATCTTTGTCAGTGCATTCTCTAGGATTTTGTTAAACGCTTCCACAGTGTCGTTTGCTTGTGGGTGATATGATGTGCTCTTTTGATGATGGAATTCAAACTCTTTAGTCATGGAAATGATGGTGTTGTTTATGAAGTGCATGCCTTGGTATCTCATTAAAATCTTGGACACTCAAATCTAGTGATTACCTGTTCGAATAAAAAATGTGTTGTTGTTTATGTGCTGCAATCCTTCATTGGTGTTGCTTCCACCCATCTTGTTAGGTATTTTGTCATAGTGATAATGTAACTTGATCCTGTTCTTTTTTCTGGTGGGTTGATTGGTCCCACAAACTCTATTTCCCACTTGTCGAATGCCTATAGTGTTACTTGTGGTCATAACGACATCTCATCCCTTATGTTGGGTTTTTCTACCCTTTGATAGACATCACATTTTTTACAGTAATCCTTCGAGTCTCTATGAATTGTTGGCCACCATAGTCCTATGTGCAATACCTTCAGTGTGGTATCTTTTCCTACATAATTCCCTTCTGTTATTCCTTCATGGGCTTCTGCAAAAACTCTTTATCTTTTGTGCTCTAACAACTATCTTCACAAGATGTTATCTGTGCCCATCTTATATAGATGTCCTGCAATCAGTTGATGGTCTGCAGCGCAGACTACCAGGTTTTTCTTTTACGCAGTATTATACTCTTGTGGTGTAATACCTGTGCTCAAGTATTGGATGATACTTGTGGAGTATTCATCAATGATCTGAACTGACAATAGTTTTTCATCCAGAAAGTTGTCCTCCAAGTTTGTAGGTTCTTCTCCATTGGTGACTCTTGATAGGTGATCAAGTCCTGCATTTAACTTTCCTAGTTTGACGATTACTTCAAATTCAAATTCTTGGAATAGTAGTAACCATCGACAAATTATCCCCCCCAACACTGGCTTGTTGACTAAATATTTTAGGGCTGAGTGATTCGTGAACATCTTAAAGTGTTTCCCCAATAAGTAATGTCTGAACTTTTGTAATGCATGGACCATATCTAGGCCTTCTCTTTCTATCATGTTATAGTTATGTTCTGAGTCGAATACCTTTCTACTCGCAAATGCTATCGGGTGACCCAAGTCCCCTACTTCTGGCTGCACCAAGATAGCTCCAAGTGCTATGGCTATTGCGTCTACATGTACGTAGAATGTATTCTCCCAATTTGGAGAAACTAATATTGGCGTCGTGACCATATTTTCCTTTATTGTATCCAGACCATGTTGGCACTTGTCATTCCACTGAAACTTTGTATCCTTTCTTAGCATTTTTTCCATCGGTGCAATTATCTGTGCATAACCGTTGATAAATTTCCTGTAGAAACCTGTGTGTCCCAACATCTCTCTTAGCTGACAGAATGTTTTTGGTGGTGGTAAGTTAACAATGACTGCGATCTTTGCAGGATATACTAGTAAACCATGTTTTCATACTATATTGCCCAATAGTATCCTGAACAATGTTCTGAATATGCATTTCTTTATGTTCAATGATATCTGACATTGTTTTCATCTTTCTAACATTAGGCGTAAGACTTCTACATGGTCTTTTAACAAACTGTAAATTGTCCAATCATCCTGGTAAACTTCTAAAAACTTGTGGATGAATTCTTTAAACGCAACAATGATTACTATGGAAACGATTGTTGGTGCATTCGTCAATCCAAAAAACATAACTGTGTACTCATAAGATTCCCATTCTGTCGCAAATGTGGTCTTGTATCTGTCTTCTTGTGCTATCCTGATCTGATGGTATCCCGAGAATCCATTAGTGAATGAGTAGGCTTCATGCCCTCCTACATTCTCTAACACTTCATCCATGAAGGGTGTAGGGAATGGGTCGTGTAGGCATGCATCATTCAACTTCTGCAAGTCGATGCATATCATAATCCCTCATTGTTTCTTGTCGTGTACTACAATCGGGCTTATCCATTTTGATTCTTCGATCGATTCTATGATGTCATCTTCTAGCATCCTGTCAATATCAGCTTTGACTTTCTACTTATATATGGGGTTCAATATATATGGTCGTTGTCTGATCGATCTCTCTTTTGGTCTGACTGGTATCTTCATCTCTCCTATCTCTCCTGCTATACTCTTCATCTCTGTAAATGTTGTGGGGAACAATTCATTGTATTCACGCAATAGCTCTATTATGATTTCCACTATTTGCTCATCCCAGTAATCTCCAATGCTGGCCATTTTGGATTGCTTGACTATCCCAATATTAAATTTCTTTACTTTGATCGGTGTGACAATAACTTCTGATTCTATAGGTGGACCTTCCACTTCTCTTTCTCCTTCTTCTTCTGCAATATGAATATCGCGCGGATCATCTTCATCTGGTGCTTCCTCTTGCACATGGTAACATGACAACATTTCTTTAACTGTTTGTTTGTTCCGTTGTTGTTCTTCTGTGATCATTTCAACTTTCGGATCTTTGATGAATATCACTCCTGTGATCTTATTTAGCGTGACATCTATGTTGGGGTTCTCATGCTCGAATAATAAAGTGACTGTAAAATTCTTTTGCAATGTCATCTAGGTCGTAGTTCCTTTGCCCAATTCCTGGTCTGTATACTAGTTTGCTAGTATTCCCCCTAGAGTATGTATAAAATAATGAGGCCATTCCTCTGGAGGTGTCATTTTCCATAGTGTTCTACACTCCTCCAAGTGTTTTGTTGGTTCTCTTTGTCCATCATACTTCTGTTGTTTGTTGATTTTATGTTTTGCGCTGAACCTTATGCATAGTAACCACTTGCATTGGTACCAGTCTGTGATTGTCTCTTTGTGTGCACCCCACCATCGTACAGGTATGGCCTTGAGTTCTAGATCTAGTGCTAACAGTCTTTGATTCTCTAAGAATTCCTCTTCATACTATGATAAGAATGTCTCCAGATCATTTACTTCGTGGAAACTGGGTGGTTCTTTGATTTTTGTGCCTACCCATCTTACGACGCAATCTATTCGTGCACATCTCCTCGTGGATACTTCATGTAGCATTTGTTGCCAGTTCTTTAAACCAATATCTGAATCTATTACATAGGAAGTGATTCTCTGCTAACTGAGTATCCCATATGCAGTTGGGCTTACATAATCCTCATCACACGCAGTTGTTCTATACAACTGGTCGATTTCCTCTAAGTTCAAACAAGTAGGTTCTACGAACCTCTCTCCTTCAAATGATTCTAACGGTGTGATGACCCTGTATTCTCCTCACTCAAATTTTATTTTCCTTGTCTTTAAGTTGATTATGGCCTGGGTTTCAAATGCCCAATCCAGACCAAGAAATGTTGAGTAAGGTGTGGTGTCGTCCACTATTTCAATGACTTCAAAATCTACTTTAATGCGCACTCCATCTAGGTCTACTATCACTCCTTCTAGTCTGCCTATCGGTAGGACTCTATGTTGGTTTGTCAGTTTCAATTGACCAGGTGAATATCCTAATGTGGGATCTCCCATGCATTTCCATTTCTTCTTTGGTAGTACATTAACTTCAGATCTTAGATCTAGTATAACATCTCCCATATTGAAATCTCCAATGTTGGCATTCAGTTTAAATTCCCTACTTGTTCTTCTTCTTGTGTGTAGGTGATTGACAGTTTTTGGTTCTAGCTTCTCTTTCGTCTCAAGGCTACATTTTTCTAGTATGTTTTGCAATATTTTCATAGATGATGGATCACTTAATACCTTTACACATGATTGCAAAAGTCCTTTGATTGTACTTTCTTGTCCCATTGACTGTATTTCGCTGGTATGATCCAATAACGAAGGCATTTCATATTCAGGTGTTTCCTTGCTTTGTTGTGTAGATGAAGTCGTAGCAATATATTCCTTCTGAAATTCTTGTCAGGCTTTCTTAAATATATATTTTTCCTTTTGCGCGTCGAACTGCTTCCTTTGTTCGTTGTTCTTTTTCACCCATTGATTTTGTGCTGACGCTTGTCAAATAGTGTCATCCCCTGTTTTTGCTCCTCCATGAGTAACTATATTAATGTTCCGTCCTTCCTCCCTTGGAAATTTCCCAAATCCCAGGTAATTCACCACATCAATGTACCAAAGCATATTAATAGTTACAACGAACAAATGTTCATCTCAAAATTGGTCTTCGACTATCAAAGAGTTATCTGTCTTGGGTATACCAGACAAAAAATCTGCAACAAGATTTTCTCTTCCCGACCAATCCTTAATGGTGATGTTTAATTTATGCAACAACAACAACCACCAAGTAACCCGTCCATTAGTAATTGGTTTGTTGGATAAATATCTAATGGAAGAGTGATCAGTATACAAAAACACTAGATAGCCTGTTATGTAGTGTCAAAATTTATTAATAGCATGTTTTTGTTTTTCTTTTACTGTGTAATTTAATTCGGCAGGGGTAAGATTTTTGCTAATAAAGTAAATAGTGTAAGGTTTCTTGTCTTGTTCCTTTCCAAGGACAAAGCCTATAGCAACATCCAATGCGTTTGAAGAGATGTGAAATAGTAGCTTCTAGTTTTGTCCTCTCAACACCGGTGTTGTTGAAATAAGCCTTTTAAGTTCTGCAAATGCAACATCACACTTATCACACCACTGAAATTCCACATTACCAGTTAAAGCATGTAAAGGTGCAACTATTCTTGAAAGTTGTTCTATGAATCTACGATAATATCCTACATAGCCAAGGAAACTACGTACCTCGGTCTGTGTACGAGGTGTAAGGAATTTAATGATTACCTCTATCTTGATGGGTCTACCTTAATTCCATCTGCAGAAACATAGTGTCCTAGTACCACACCTTCATTCATAATCATATGACATTTCTCATGACTCAAACATACCCCAGTAGTAATGCATCATTCCAGTACCTTCTCCATATTTCTTAAAGCTTGATCAAATTCCATGCCATAAGGGGTAAAATCATCCATGTAAACTTCGAGCCCTTCATTAATTAAATCAGAAAATATGCTTAAAATAGCTCTCTGGAATGTAGTTGGAGAATTACATAAGCCAAAGGGAAATACTCGATATGCGAAGGTACCCCAAGGAAATGTAAATGTGTCTTTATCATGATCTTCTGGAGAAATATCAATCTGATTATAACCATTAAATCCATCTAGGAAAGAGAAAAATTGCTTCCCTGCTAAAGTATCAAGGACCTGATCTATAAAAGGTAGGGAAAAATGGTCATTCTAGGTAGATTTATTGAGTTCTTTGTAGTCTACAAAGATTCACGACTTACCATTCTTTTTAGGGACGATTACCAGTGGGGAGACCCACTGCCTGTGTGAAATAGGATATATGAAATCTACATTAAACATTTTTTGTAATTCTTCTTTGATAATGTCCTTGAGATGAGGGTTTAATCTTAGTTGGGGTTGTCGGATGGGTCGGGTATCTTTTCTGATATAGATATGATGCGTACATAGTTTGGGATCAATTCCCTTCATGTCGGAATACTCCCAAGAAAAATCTTGTTGGTTCTGTATTAATTTTTTCTTTTGTTGGTCATTCAAATTGGTGTTAATATTTAGAAATCTTCCTGGTGCAATTTCAACTGCAATGTTGCTATGAACAACAGTAGTGGGAATATATTTCTCTATCAGTTCTTCCAAAGGATCTCCCTCCGCTTCATTATCTAAAACAAATTTTAGCATTTGACATGTTGGGTTACATATAACATTTGGGTTGTTAATGAATTTGTTGATCACATCATCTTCTAGTTGGTTTTTGAGCCCAAGAGATTCTTCTAGTGTGAGAGGAGGGCGTATGATTTATTCCGGGTATCTAGGTGGTTGCAACTACTGGTGTATGATAGGAAGACTTGGTTTAGCTGGAGGATACAAGATAAGGTTCTTTATATCACTTCCTCTAGCAATCATGATGTTGCATGTGCGACATCCTATGTATGGATCTACTGTTTCTAGCCATGGTCGCCCTAATATTAATGGGTGTCCATCTAGTCTACTTCTTGGGTTGATAAATAAGAAATAAAATGGGTATTCCCAAGAGTTGACCAATAATTCTATGTCTTGTAACGTGCCTACTGGTTTAACCACCGATCTATCAGCCAATTCTAACAGAGTTGAAGTAGGTTAGTAGGAGGTGATACCTAGGACGTTACAGGTCTTGGTGGTCAGAATATTGATGGTTTCTCCCAAATCCACCAGTGTATTTGGGAAAAAACAACCCTGTATCTGAACCATTACCACGATATTTCCCAGGTCTAAGTATTTAAATGGCTCATGTTTTCCTAGAATAAGATCGGATAAAGTTCCTACCACATGAATAGTTGATGGATTCTTAGTTTTCCTTCTGTTCTTTTTCCCACATAATTCTTTAATTGTTTTTGCATAAATAGGAATATCCTGTAAAGCCTGTAGCAGTGGGATTTTAACACACAGATGTTTTAGTTCCTCAATGATATCAAAGTTTGGATATACAACTGGTTTTTCTATCATTAGCCTTTCGGGAAATGGGGGAGGCAAAATTACGTTTTTACCAGGATTTTGTTGTTTGACTGTATTTTCCCCCTGTTTTGCTTCTTTTGTTATAACCACAGTCAATGGTTTTATTGTTGGTTTCCTGCCATTCTCATTCTCTTTTTCTTGATGAATGTTGCTTTCCTCAAGAGAAATTACATGCCCCGAACTTAACCGAAGTTCGTTGCACCCTACAAAGTTCGTTTCACCTTCAAAATTCTCAACAACTTGCACAAGTTAGACTGGTGTGTTATTAGGATTCGGGATGGGTTGAGATGGTAGATGAGGGCCCATTTGAGGTTGGGTATTTTTGGGGAATTGAAGTGGAGCTTGGAAATTGGTCTGAGCTTGAGGAACCATTCCCATAGATTGATTGTTCAGTCCCATGGGGCGCTTCTAGTTTTGAGTCAAATTGGGGACTTGGGTAGTTGTGCTAGTCCACTGTGAAGGATAGGGGCTATTATTTGAATTCTTCAAAAATGGGGTAGAGTATTGCAAGTTATGCCAAGTAGGATTGGGAACTGGTTGATTTGGCCAGGGTGCAGTAGGATATTGTTGGGACTTCCAGGTGGGGTTAACAAATGGTTGGCCCTGCCATGTGTTTCCAGGATTATGTTGTTGATTATATTGTCCAAGAAAGAAAGATGAAGGATCTTGTAGCATAAGTGGGGGATGGGTCTACCATTGGTGACACTGAGCCATCAGATATATGGGTTATGTTTCCTCTTCTTCTTATTTAAAGACAACCTTTAGTCCTAGAAGTGATGGACATTGTTTGTCACATGATCTTTGGCATAGTTACCACAGGTTTGAACCCTGTCTAGGGGACACTCCGTTGGACTGTATTTCTTCTTGCATCGTGGAAAAAATATAGTCAATGACTATTATGCCTCTGCTTGTCTCTATTTATCCCGTAGAACATCCAATTGCATATTTAAAGTACCCAAAATGTCAGTTTTAAAATTTTCCAAAAGATTACCAATTTCTACTCAGGTGACACTTCCACTAGTAATGTTAGTACTTCTGGTGATGGTGCCTCATATTCCTGATTTGGTTCATGTACTACCGCACGAACACATGATACATAATTGGACAATTTCATCATACGTTTCTTGATAAATATCACCTTTTCCCATCAAATTTAATGTCTCTACCCATTCATCCTTCATACCCTGTATTAGAGTGGCTTTAAGTACCTCACCTAGTAGTGTACCATAAGGTGATATATGTAGGTTATATTAAAATATTTCAACATATTCTTCTAGTTTTTCATTTTCTTTTGCAACCATTTTAATGATTTCATCCTTTAAATCCCTGATTCTACAATAGTCTTGATATTTCGTAAGGAAGGCTTGTTTCATTTCGTCCCATGAATTTATAGTTCCTCCCCCTAGTCCCATAAACCATCGTAAAGTTGCTCCTTTCAAAGTGGAAGGAAGTAACTTTAGTTTCTGGGGTTCGTTGGTATAGTCATAGCCTCTACACATGACATCAAATTATAATAAGAACGTGTCAGGGTCCTCTGAGATCAATCCATTGAAGGCTGGAAGATTTTGTAGTGGAATGGATTTCATTGGGGCATTAGAAACTAGATCAACTATAGGATATTCCAAAGTGGTATTCTGGGTCTGGCGTCATGACTGATTTTGCTATGCCATTTGGTCAAAAATGTGCCAATAACCCTCAGGGATTTCTTGGTTTGGGTGTTCTACTCGAGGTGGATGATTACTTCATCCCTTAGGAGGTTTTTCCATGCTACCTATGTCTAGGATTTTAGGGTTTCCTTCTACTTCCAGAATCATAGGAGATATAGGTTTAGGTGGTTGTGGGTTTGCCTCATCAATTCCATTGGTCTCTCCTTCTCCTTCTCTCAAATTACAAGAATTTCCCTTGCCTAAAGGACTGAAAAGTGGAGTGTGGGTATTTTGGAAACATTTTTTAGTTCCTTCAGTTACGCTATGAACCTCATCATGAGCTGTAGTTGGTGAATTTGTTTCTTGAGGGACTCAGGTAAAACCTTTTTGAGGTCCAATCGAGGTTTGAAATTCAAACTTTCAGATAATTTCGTCTATAAAAGTGCTCCTTCTAGGGGGCATCGAAACCTGGGATTTTGTAGTTTTTCGTAAGGGTTTTTGTTTTTTAGGTTCTTTCTTCTTATTCATAAACACCAACGCAAATTCTATGCACCCATGTAACCTCTATGCATCAGTTGAAGGTAGGTGTTGGCACAAGCATTTTACTTGTTTCCTGCATAGGTTCTTACCTTTTGTTTTCAATACCTCATCCTTTCATAGATGCAACCTATACTATCCTTGACAATCTCCCTGACAATGGTGCCAAAATGTTGGGCTCTAAATATGTCCTAAAAACAACCTTAGTCTGACATTAATTTTATCAACCGAGGATTCATCTTTTCTCTCACGATTGTCAGCAAAATCTATGCAGATAAGTTGTAGAGGTTTAATTCGTGTCGATAGTTCAGTTACATCAAATCTAGGTCTATCTAAATTACCGTAATAATCAAGTTCTTCACATATTAAATACAAATTATGAAAATAGTAACTCAATCAACAGAAAATATATTCTGAGAAATAACACACTATGAAACAAAACATCAACTAATTACTGAACTCATTCATCTATCCAGGAAACAACAATTTAATATACAAAAATGCTAATGAATCAATCTCTCAAAGAACAATGATTAATTAACCTATTGGAAAGGAACAACGATCTACTGATATTTAAGAAGGAACAACAAATGAGAACTTAATGAAAGGAACAACAAATGAAAACTTAATGAAAGGAACAACAAATGCAAACTTAATGAAAAGAATCTGCAAGCGAGAAATTGGCAGCAATCGGTATTGGAACAACAATGGATAATCTACTATCTCGAATGGAATAACACAACCAATTAATAATAGAAACAACACATCAATGAATCTATTGTAACTGTTGAAGGAAATATCAAATCACGAAATTATAACAGAATTGCTAAAATTACAGATAAGACAGTATCTCTTGTCGACTAGGCCCACATTCTTCAGAAGATATTGTTATGAAAAACTCAATACGTGGAAATGGTCAAAATGCTTGAAGCTTCCATTAATTCCAAAATTGATAAGTCATTTACAATTGGATCGTTGTAAAAAGTGTCAACAATTAAGAGATCTGAATTCTATTATATATCTCTATCGTTCACTCTTATTTATATATTACAATAAGACAAGTAAATTAAGCTATCTCGAGGATCAAGAGATCCTTAGGATTTATTTTACTATTTATGAATATTGCAAGATAAAAATCAATCTTCCTTTGAATTTTTTTGTGCCTGATTTCTTTAATATTCAATGGTCTATGCATCCACATTATCTTCTTGATTATCCTCAATTAACAACAATTGCCCATTTCTGCATAAAATCAAATCAATTCAAGCCAAAGTTTAGAAAATATCTAATATCATTTAATATTATTTTCAAAAGTTTTATAATCATTTTCTTCCCTAATTATTTCAAACTAATAGAAAAGTCAACAAAGAATATATCATAAACCAAAGTAACAAGGAGAATATTAATACCTTTTTCTTACCCCAACAACCTTCCCTAGAGTAATTTCTTTGATTGGTTGGTCCACTTCTTCTTGTGTGATCAGCCTCATTAGTGCTTCATTTTGTTCCATCGTGATGAAGGAGGGGATGTGTTGGGTTATCTTTCTTATAGCTTGAGTTCTATCCATGATGGGTTTTGATAGGAGGACTTTGTAGTAACTTATCATTTCTGATTCTATGCTTGCATGGTCCAGAATGTGGTTTCCCTAAGCTCCCTCTAGCTTGGTGATTCTATTGATGTATCATCTATGCACCATGGAGCGATGGGAGAACTAGGTGTTTCTCTTTCCCTCCTTGAGCCATTGTACTATGGATTTCTGTCTCGAGAGTATCTCCTCTTGTTTTTTTCATTCCTCCATATTTGTCTAGAGATTTTGTTCGTCCCTTGAAGAATCTACTGTCCTCCCCTATAGAATGAATTCATGTTGTAGTTCCTCCATTCATTGCTCAATCTCCATTTTTTTCTTATGGAAGATGTTGCTAAAGACATTTTTTTTTTCCATTTTTTAGCTGCATTTTGAAATTCTTCAGCTGCTGCTGGAACTTATACATGCTTGTGCCATGGGAGATCTCATCCTGCCTCCACCAGTTTTGGGAAAGTTCCTAAAAATCTGTGTGAGTGAACCATAATTTTTCGAAATGGAAGTGTTTTGAGATTGGGTGTTGCCCCTGTGTCTAGCCAGAGAGAAATTGGCCAGTGGTCCGAACCCGTTTTTGGGAGAATATTGGCTTCTAACACTATATCCTCCAACATTATGGATTCTGAAATGTGGAAGCGGTCTAATCTATAGGAAATGTGTTGGGGGGAATATCTCCTATTTTACCAAGTGAAGATTACATTTCTGGTTTCTATGTCAATAAGTTTGAGCTGGTTTATTATCGTTCATAACTTACCACTGTCCTTTTCCAGTCACTTTGTGCCTCCACTCTTTTCTTCCAATGTGAGAATGATGTTGAAGCCTACCCCAACTATCTAGTGCCCAAGACCTATCAGTGCACCTATGGTGGATATCCTCTGTAGGAAAAGTTCCTTTTCATGGGCACTTTGCGGTCGATATGCATTTGTGAGCATGCCATCCTTGTTGGATCTTAAGGCTCATAAATGGACTGTGAGCATGCCAACTGTGGAAAAATGTTGATCAATGATGATTGAGGCAGGATTCCATAAAATTGCAAGACATCCTACTGGACCATTCGAGTCTGTGTGAATTGAGTTACAATGCCTCCAACATCTCTGAATGATTTCCTCTATTGCTTCCCCGACACATTTAGTTTCCTATAAAAGGACAATGTCCATATTCTCTACAAGAATAGATTTTCAAAGGATCCTTTGTTTTGACCTTTCATTGAGTCCTATGATGTTCTAGGTGATGATATTCATAATAAAGAGTTGGGTGGGGGAGAGAAGAAACCTTCCATGAGACGGTGGATCTTTCCTGAGTTGAGAAAATAATATCCTACCTCTTTAATCAGTTGATGTGTTTATTTTCGGCCTCACTGCTTGCCTTCATGAGGGGTATGCCTAGGGTTTGGTGTTGGATTAGAGGATATTCCCCATCGTGAAGTGGCTCCTATGGTGGAATCAATTAATACTTTATGAACCTTTCATAATTGTTCGACTGGAATGGTTTGCAATGTTTTCTTGTTAAAGGCTTCCTCATGTTTCCAAAGGTCAATGTCATCCAGATCCTGATCCTTCAACTACATGACTATGTCCCCCCTATCCTCTGATTTTTTATCCTCATTACGTCAAGTTGAGGGGTTTGTTTCTTGGATATGTTCTATAACTGGTTTAGGCTGCAACTTGTATTTTCCTTTATCCTTATCCTGGTTATTTTTTTTATGTGGATTTCACACTTCCTCTTCTTCTTGGAGCTGATTTAAGATATCGAAAGAGTTGCTGGTGGGAATCGTTTGGTTTCACTCTTGATTGTGCTTCTTGGGGGGGTGTTTTTTCCTATCTGTGGCCTGCATGAAGCCATCTGTTTTTATTCCTTCTCCCTATCTTTGGGGTTTGGTCATTGAGAGGGTAGTCATGGAAGAGGTGGCCGTGTTCATGAAATTTCCTGCAAAATAATGGGATGTGCTTGTAGTCGATGGTCTGGATCCAGTCCTCATCCTGATATTCGATAGTTACTAAACCTGGTAGGGCCTACGAGATATCCATGTAGACACAAATGAGGGTGTAGGAGGTGTATTTCCTTTGTTTTTTTGCCTCTGAGTGTTTTACATAGCATCTTACTGTGTTTCCTATTCCCATGAGGATTTATTCAAGAAAAAAATTCTAGGCTAAGGAGGAGAGGCTGATCCATATTGGTGCCATAGTAAAATATTCTTTCTCTTGGCTGAAGCAATCCATCCAGAATCGAAGGAAGAGCCCTGGAAAGTTATAAAAATAGGGTCCATTATTGAAGATATGGTCCTTTTCCTTCAGGTTATAGAAGATAATTGTGAAGAAATCCTTGGAGCTAGGTTGGACCTCATAGTCCCCCTTTGCATTCCACCAAGTTTTGATTCAGCGCATGAGGTCTCTTTCTAATGGCCAGAGACCCCAAAACTTCTTGATCATGGCATGCTCTTCCATAAACTAAGTGTGTTTCCCTACCCTATTTGAGTTGATAATATATCTGGGCGTTTTATTATATTTGGGGATGCATTTCCCCGGTTCCCATCCTCGAGACGCCTTTGGATGAGACGTGATTGTATCTACCTTCATTTCCTTGCTTAAACCTTGCTCTTTAGTTGGGATATGTTCGTGCAGTTGGGGTGGCAACTCAAAGGCCGAACGCTTAGATATTAGCCCCATAGGGTCGTTTGCTGCAACATTTCTATATGAGGGGGGTTGCACCCCTCCCCCTGGATCCATTTCCAAAGCTCAGGTGCTCTGGCCTTGTGTTAGTCCTCCAACTAATCCATTGATGTTGTGACTGTAAGAGCTAGGGTATTACAGCATACAAAGCTCTCTCAACATCCAAATTCCTGACTTAGTAAATTTGAAAACCTTAAACAATTGAGATCCAGGTGACATACTCTTTCATCCCATGGCATTTTAGGAATTGACCAATGCCCAGTTCACTATGGATGTCATGAGTATTTGTTCTTATCTTAGAAATGATTATTTTTTTATTTACAATTGTTAAAAAATATATATCATTTTTACCTTCTCGATAAGGGTTGATTATATACTTATAATACCTTAATTTTCTTTTTTCCTCTAACTCTTTATCACACCATATTTTCTCAAATTTTGATTTGATGATATTTTTAATAGTATCTTTATTCCGCAAAATGGTATCTTCCATGATTTCCCAATAGTTTATCCAAGACCGGGCATGTTTATCCCATCCTCGCTTGAGTCGATGGTGGTTATGTCTCGAATTTGAAGAAATTTTAGGAATCCTCTTGTCTTCCATGTTATTTACCGTATTATTATACATTAGGTATCTAGTCTTAGTCGTGCTCTCAATGGGGGAAAGGCTTGTTTCTAAGAGGAGAATGGGATAGAGTGTATTTCCTTTAATTTTGAGATTATAGGTTATAAAATTCTTTTGTATTTTCTCTCTCTTTCTCAAGGATTCACAACTCCAGAATTCACATCCGTAAAGAATAACAAGTGTAAGTTTAATAATTTTATTATATATTTTAAATAATAATGTAATTTTAATTATCATATATTTTTGGGTTGAGATGTGCTTTACTTTCTAGTATAGGAGAGACAGACCTCCTACCTGTCAAGTAAAAAATTTATGACGGGTTTGTTTTTAAAATTTCCCTTCACGTGAAGCTTTATTTTATTTTTTCCTGTCATTTAAATAATATTTATTATATGTGTTTTTAAAATTTTTGTCACAAAGACATTAAAAACACATGTGGGAAGGTATTTAAATGTGGTGTTGAAACATATCTTAAAATCTTTTATACTTAAGGCCTAGATTTTTATTTTTTGTTCTTTTAAGGTTTCGGCTTTCCTAAAACAAGAATTTTGTCATTTCTGAATTCACGATACCTTTTTTTTATCAATTTTTTTTGGGATAACAAACGGAAAAGGGTTTACAAAAAATATAAACTTTCCAATGCTCTTTGAAAAATTATTTAAAATGGGTTGTAATTTTAAAATTTGCGATTTTTTAATTTAAACTTTAAAGAAATCGAGATTCAGGGTTTTCTGCAAACAAATGTTTGATGCAAATTGAATCACTAAACCTCGATCCACAATTTCCCAATGCATTTAATTCTTAAGTAAAAGAACGAATTAATCTAATCTCTTCTAAGAATTATTAAGGGTTAAATAATTATGTCACGATTTCGAGATTCACGGTTCGGTAAGAACGCGTCTCTTGTCATCATGTTTCCCGAAATCCTGATTTCCGAAACCCCGATTCATAAATCACGTTAGATTAAACTAGTTAATTAAGATAAGTTAAGTCCTATATTGAAAAAAGAAACAATCCATCGCGATTTCGCAATTTCGGGATTCGTGATTCCGTGAGAGCACGTCTCATGTCATCATGTTTCCCGAAATCCTGATTTTCGAAATCCCGAAAGGGTCTAATCTCGATTAATTAACATGCTAAAAACGTTTAAGTCTTAAGTAAAACATCGATATTTCACGATTTCTCTATTTCAGCGATCGGTCTTTTCCAATGACATACCTTTCGACATCAAGATTGTCGAAACCCCGAAAAGTCATGTTTTCAGATTTAATCTATAATTAACACTAATAAATCTTCTTTCTAAAACATGTTTAAAGGTAATCTTTCTGTAAGTGTTCATTAATGCTTCGTTTTCCGATTAAGCAAGTTTCTTGTTTTATTTGAAAATCCAAGAGCACCTAAGTACGGATATTAAATGCATATCTCTGAAAATATCTTCTACATTAAGAGCTTTAAATTCATGACAGTTGTACAAATCTCATCTTTTTTAAAATATATTCTAAGTAAACGATCGAACATTTGTATTTACATTTTAAGCTGAGCTTATTCATCCACTATCTGTGACAGGTTTTTAAGTCAAACACAGAGCCATGGCACCTAAAAAGGCACCGAAGAAAAACGAAGACACACAGGAAGGTGATATTATCTCGGATACTACTCCACATGCAATACACTCCATCAAATCATGGGCTCAAATATTTGAATTGCTGGAGGATGAGTTAAAGAATGCAGACCCTGATTCTGAAAATCATCTCCGGGACGTTGCTGAGTTTGAACTTCATAAGGTTGTTGCGCGTCCGAGGCTGGTGGCATATACTCAAATGGCTGGATGGGCTCTAGATAAGGTAGATATCCCAACAAGGAGCATTCAGAATGAGCAAGGAGCTATCGTCGGCTCATTCAGGCCTAAGCACATTCAAGTAATGTATAAACTCTCGCCAAAACATAAACACACCTTTAATGCTGAATTTTTAGCTGAGTTTCAGAGAAAAGAATGTATTGAGGCATACCATACATACACCAACATGATTAAAGGATGGGCGAGGTCTGAAGAAAAGTTTAGTGCTGATTCTCATGGGATTTATGCTACAACTTCCTTAAACGAATATATGGTTTATGTAGCTATGATGTTATGCAGACTTTTTGGGAGAAAAGATCCCTGTCACTTTCATGCAGACTGGGTACCCTTCTTAGAGGAAGTTTCAGAAGGAAATAGTTTTAACAGGCATAAAATTTTATCGGATAACCTAACGCAAGAAATTTTAAATTACAAAGCAGCCAAGTCAAAGGGCCAACCAGTGTCTTTTTATATGTCTGCATATATTATGGATGCGATCTGTTTTATGACTCCCTTTCCATTAATGAATTGGAGTTGGAGTGTTTCCTGCCCAGAGCCTATTCATAAATACCACTCAGCCCTTTGGGAAGAAAATGATAAAGAGGCATTTTACGAGGTTTGTCATTTTGTCATTATTCCTATGCAGAAATTATTTTTGGGATGCGAACCCCCTCGCATTTCTGATGCAGTCATAGAAAGTATTAAATCAGTTGTTGACTGGTTTATTGAAGAAACGTTTTCCTATATTAGAGTTTATGGTTGTTCCATTCCCCCCCACGCACTCCCAAAATTCTTACCAGACAGACTGGTATGCAGAGAAGTAGCTCATCAAATAGCCAAGGGTGGTATTGGGTTGGAATTGAAAGCACTTCAGAAAAAAGCATGGCCATCTTTCCTTGTTCATGTCGGGAAATTTCCTTTATCAAATTTAGGCCATTCTAAGGTAGAGGCCGAGTCATTGTAATAAGTGAAGCTGGTAAATATGGAACACAGAAAATATGACCCCTACCAAATAATAAGTAGGCATTGCATACATTGTAATTTAAAGGCATATGAACATGAAGTTTCTATTTATGATGATATTTTTAAAGATGTTAAGTCTTATTAAGAAGTGTTGAACAGAGTCCAGGCATTTCCACCTGACTCATAGGATGGGTTTGCATCTTTTCAAAGCCATAGGTGAAGCTGCTTGCCTAAGATTTTACAGGGTGAAATTTCGACCCCATTGCCAGAACAGGAAGAAACCCCTCCAAGGTTTGAAACTAATACTCAGGGTAAACCAAATGACAAAGGTAAGTTGAAGGATATTGAGATACCTTCCCAAGACACGGAAGGTTCACAAACAAAATAATCGGGAATGGATAAGGGAAAAGAGCCAGAAAAAATTCCATAAATCATGAAGAATGTTCCAGAAAAAATAGGAGGAACGACTTCAACAGAACTTGGCAGTCCTATCACCTCTTTAACTCCATTACAGTCGACTTTTGGAATCCCCCATGAAGGAGTTTTATATGTCAGTGATTTAGATCCGATTTCAAGTGATGAAATTAGTAGGTACAATGGGTGCTATAGCATCAACTAATATGTATTTTGTGGGAAATTTAACAACTATGCTTGAACAGAAGAACCAAACAATAATCTAGTTGCAAGACAAACTAAAGGAAAATGAAAGAAATGTTAGTTGGGGACTACAAAAGGGTCTAGAACAAGATAGACTAAAGGATATGCAAGAAAATCAGAAATTGAATAAAGACTTAGATGAAGCAAAACACTTAATATAGGTCACACAGGAACAGGTTCGAAAGCTGGGAGAAGAAAACAAAAATTTGCAAGATAAGATTATTTCTATTGCTAACCAGGTAGTAGAACTTGAAAATTTCAGGACAC
>JZKD02S1649851.1:385847-399149 GCA_000966675.3 Picea glauca
GTCCTATAGGAATTGTGTCTGGGATTTAATCGAGAACTTCTTCACATGTGTGAATTTTCATTTCATCCCAAGATCCGAGAATCAACAGGCTGATGCTTTAGCCAAAGCTGCATCAACTTTTACACCCCCGACTGCTTTTAATTTAAAATATCATATACAAATGAGACATCACCCTTCAATACCAAATAACATACAACATTGGCAGGTTTTTGAAGATGATGAGTAGCTTCGAAAGTTTCTAGAATCATTAGATGAATTCGCAGAAACACATACCGATCAAGAAAATCAAAATGATCCTATTTGGATCATGCAAGAAGGGGAGGATTCTAAGGAATTTCATGATAAAATTGCAAACCACTAAATGCTTGTTCTCAAGAACAACCAAATCCCCAAGGGTCTAATCCCTTTGGAAAGACTTTTTAATAAAGATGATATCCCTTCTAAAACTACTCTACAACCCCAACCAGAGGAGGTTGAAGATTTTAATACAGGAACTGAAGATAACCCTCGAATGGTTAAACTTTCCAAATATTTATCAACAGAAAACAAGAATAAATACACGGAGTTGTTAAGAAAATATAAATATGTTTTTGCATGGTCGTATGAAGAACTGAAAACATATGACACTTCAGTGATTGAATATAAAATACCTCTCAAACCAGGTGTCAAACCTTTTAAACAAAAACTCCAATAATTTAACCCTATTTTATTACCTGTTATCGAACGAGAAGTTAAAAAACTTCTTGATGCTAAGATAATTGTACCCCTAAGATATTTTGATTGGGTAGCTAATATGGTCCCAGTTAGAAAGAAAAATGGGGAAATCAGATTATGTGTTGATTTCAGGAATCTTAATAAATCTTCTCTCAAAGATAATTATCCTCTACCTAAAATGGACCATGTTCTTGAAAAAGTAGTAGGGGATAATAGAATGTCCATGATTGATGAATTTTCAGGTTATAATAAGATTGTCGTCAGTGATCTTGACAAAGAAAAAACCGCATTTACCACTCCTTGGGGCACGTTTATGTATGATAAAATGTCGTTTGGACTAATGAATGCAGGAGCTACTTTTCAACGTGCAATGGATATTGCTTTCATCGGTGAATGGGACAAGTTTGTAGTCATCTATTTGGATGATCTTACTATTTTTTCTAAATCGGATGAAGATCATATGATTCATCTCAAACAAACATTTGAAAAATGTCGCAGGTTTGGTCTTTCCTTAAATCCTAAAAAGTCTCATTTCGCTATGCAGGAAGGCAAGTTGTTGGGTCACATCTTATCCCAAAATGGAATCAGGATTGATCCTAAAAGAGTAGAGGCTATAGATACAATAGCTATTCCTAGGAATGTGAAAGAAATTCAATCATTTTTAGGAAAAATAAATTTCTTGAGAAGATTTATTCCTAACTTCGTTGAAATTGTTAAATTGATTATAGATATGCTCAGAAAAAACAGTGAAGTAAAATGGATAGTTGAAGCTAAGGCATCCTTTACCCATATTAAGAAGGTTATAAGTGAGGCACCAGTACTAGAGAGCCCTGATTATCTCAAAGATTTTATTATTTTTTCATTTTCCTCTGAACACACGCTTGTTGTTGTACTCCTTCAGAAGAACAAAGAAGGTTTCGAGCAACCGATAGCCTTCTTTAGCAAAAGTCTCCGAGATGTTGAACTTAAATATAATATAATGGAAAAGTAGGCATATGCCATGGTAAAAGCATTGAAAGCTTTCAGGACTTATGTTTTGCATTCTAAAGTGATTGCATATGTACCCACTAGTGCTGTAAAAGATATATTGGTTCAAGCAGACAATGATGGTAAAAGGGGGAGATGGCTTGCAAAAATTCAAGAGTTCGACTTGGAGTTTAAACCGTCGAAATTGGTAAAAGGACAAGGTTTAGCTAAACTTTTAGCTGAATCGAATTTCAGGGCTCTTGGGATAAACAGTTCTTAGGAGGAAGAAGGATGGATAGACATGAATGAACTTGAGGACCAAATGGTCGAAAACAGGATCGAGGAGAAATTCGCGTCTTCGAATTGGTATAAGGACATAGTAACAGACTTATTAACTTTGAAATGTCCTGCTGACTTGTCTCCATCCAAAGCTAGAACACTAAAGTTGCATGCAGTTAAATATTGTATTTCCGAAAAACAATTATACTGGAAAGACCCGCTTGGTTTCCTCTTAGTCTATCTGGTTGAATCAGAAACAGAAGAAGTTATAGGTCAATTTCATGAAGGAGTCTGTGGAGGACACCACGCTTGGAGGGCTACGACATATAAAATCTTGAGGGCTGGTTATTACTGGCCTAAAATTTTCCCAGATGTCAATGCTAAAGTACGAGCTTGCAACCCTTGCCAATTTTTTACAGGAAAACATAAGCTACCAGCGATGCCATTAGTCCTAGTCAAGACATAAGCTCCTTTTTAGCAATGGGGACTTGACTTCATAGGTGAGATAAATCCTCATTCAAGTGCTCAACATAGATGGATTCTGACCGCTACAGACTATTTCCCCAAATGGGTGGAAGCTATCCCAACAAGGAAGGCCACTGATTCAGTAGTTATAGACTTCTTAGAAGAGCATATCTTGTCTAGGTTCGGCTATCCTAGAAACATAGTCACAGACAATGAATAGGCTTTTAAATCAATGGAAATGGTTAGCTTTTGCCAGAAATATAATATTGTGTTGGGTCATTCCACAACATACTATCCTCAAGGAAATGGTTTGGCAGAATCTTCTAACAAGAGCTTAATTAGTATAATTAAGAAAGTCTTGAATGAAAATAAAAAATCTTGGCATTTACATTTAAAATATGCTCTGTGGGAAAATCGAATAGGCACAAAAAAGTCTATCGATACTTCTCCCTTTCAAATGGTTTATGGAACAGATGTAGTGTTGCCCATAAATCTAGCACTTCCTATGATGAAACTATGGCAAGACGAGAAGGAAGAACCAAACCCTCTCACAAGAAGGATAAATCAGTTGATTGAAGTTCAGCAGCACAGGGCTGTAGTGGATGAAAAGTTGCAGAAGTACCAGGATGACATGAAGATATTATTTGATCGTAAAGCCAAGGACAAGAATTTTCTCCCCGGAGATCTAGTTTTGAGGTGGGATGCTCAAAAAGAAGATTCAGGAAAAAATGGTAAATTTGATCATATTTGGTATGGACCATTTAAGGTAGCATCTTCTGAAGGAAAAAAATCATTTCTGCTTGAAAATTTGGATGGTAAGATCTTGAATGCCCTTATTAATGGGCGTTTTTTAAAGCATTATATGGAATAATTAATTTACAGAAAATTTCATTGTATATACCATCTTGTTTTTAATTTTTTGAAAATCTATTCTCATTTTGTAAATAAAATAAAAATTAATTAAGTTTTTACCAAAAAAAAATAAAACATATATATATATATATATATATATATATATATATATATATATAAAGAAANATAAAACATATATATATATATATATATATATATATATATATAAAGAAAAGAGTCCAAAGAGTTATTTTTTGAAATCATAACCTAGGTTTTCTGGCTTACAGATTGTTGAAAATCTCCTTTTATACCCTCAATACTATCTTTCACGTTTTCAGACTTTCTTATCAGAGTAGGAGAGATTATGTATTAATCTTGAAAATCAATAAATGATTAAATTTAGTAAGGTCAATTTTCATAGTTCTTATTCTCTGACTAAAAGTGGTTATGTTTGAGTTGATTTTGACTATCTTAAGTTTCTTAACAATTTGTATGAGGATTTAAGCTTGCTCAAAAGAAAACCCCTGAAAATAATCTTTCCCTTTTTCTCTACAGATAGAGGGGTTTTGAAAGTTGAGAAAAATTGGTCTAGAATAATCAAAACAAGTTGACAAACCTCTATTATAAATTTTTACACAGATAGCCACCCCTGATATTTTAAGTATCACTGATTGCCCCCGCTTCGTATGCACAAGCTAACTATAAGATAGATGGTGAAAGGAATTTAATATTTGATTGCCCCCATCTAGTCCCACGGATGATGAAAGGAAATTCATTTAAATGATTGCCCTCGTCTAAATATAAAATAAACAGATAACTTCATCGGGGTAATGAACAGGCCTGCTAGCAATGAAGCAATATCTGAGCATAAAATTAGCACTCGAAGCGGTGAAAGGAAATTCAGTAAAAAGGGACAGATAACTTCACCAGGGTACTGAACAGGCCCACTGGCAGTGAAACAATATATGAGGTGTCTGTAAGGGTGTCATACTTATCTATCACTCTATTCTATTTATCAGTTTTTCGAAACCAGATATTCATCTCAAGTCAAAATAGAGCTTCCCAATTTAAAAATTATAAATTTTATTTTTATTCATGCAAGCTGAAATTTACAAATCTGTTGAGTTTCCTAAGATTGTTCTAATCATCTTAATACTAACTTAAATTTAGAACGGGAAGGAGAATATTATGAAGAAGACTACATCTGAGTTTAAAGCAAATAAAAAGTTTTGAAAAGGTTTTCGAACGTTTTATAGAATCTCTTTTTCCTCTCCTTTAAACAGTTTATCAGTGATAAACCCTTGACACCATTTACCTAATGAAAGAACTGAGTCTACATGTTCTCCTCGTCCCGCAGGGAGACGAGGTCCCCAGTTGGAGCCTATGTTGAAACATATCTTAAAATCTTTTATCCTTAAGGCCTAGTTTTTTTATTTTTTGTGTTTTTAAGGTTTCGGCTTTCCTAAAACAAGAATTTCGTCATTTATGAATTCACGATACCTTTTTTTTATCAATCTTTTTTTGGGATAACAAACGGAAAAGGGTTTACAAAAAATATAATCTTTCCAACGCTCTTTGAAAAATTATTTTAAATGGGTTGTAATTTTAAAATTTGTGATTTTTTAATTTAAACGTTAAAGAAATCGGGATTCGGGGTTTTCTGCAAACAAATGTTTGATGCAAATTGAATCACGAAACCCCGATCCCCAATTTCCCGATTTATTTAATTCTTAAGTAAAAGAACGAATTAATCTAATCTCTTCTAAGAATGATTAAGGGTTAAATAATTATGTCACGATTTCGGGATTCGTGGTTCGGTAAGAACGCGTCTCTTGTCATCATGTTTCCCGAAATCTCAATTTCTGAAACACCGATTCATAAATCACGTTAGATTAAACTAATTATGTTTTGTCCCTAATCATGATTACTCAGTTAATTAAGATAAGTTAAGTCCTATATTGAAAAACAAAACAAGCCATCGCGATTTCGTGATTTCGATATTTGCGATTCCGTGAGAGCACGTCTCATGTCATCATGTTTCCCGAAATCCCGATTTTTGAAATCTCGAAAGGGTCTAATCTCGATTAATTAACATGCTAAAAACGTTTAAATCTTAAATAAAACATATTTATTTTTCGAATTCGCAATTTCAGCGATCAGGCTTTTTCGATGACATACCTTTTGACATCAAGATTGCCGAAACCCCGAAAAATCATGTTTTCAGATTTAATCTATAATTAACACTAATAAATCTTCTTTCTAAAACAGGTTTAAAGGTAATCTTTCTGTAAGTGTTCATTAATGCTCTGTTTTCCGATTAAGCAAGTTTCTTGTTTTATTTGAAAAGCCGAGAGCACCTAAGTATGGATATTAAATGCATATCTCCGAAAATATCTTCTGCATTAAGAGCTTTACATTCGTGACAATTGTACAAATCTCGTCTTTCTTAAAATATATTCTAAGTAAACATTTGAAAGTTTGTATTTACATTTTAAGATGAGCTTATTCATCCACTATCTGTGACAGGTTTTTAAGTCAAGCACAGAGCCATGGCACCTAAAAAGGCACCGAAGAAAAACAAAGACACACAGGAAGGTGATATTATCTCGGATACTACTCCACACGCCATACACTCCATCAAATCATGGGCTCAAATATCTGAATTGTTGGAGGATGAGTTAAAGAATGCAGACCCTGATTCTGAAAATCATCTCCGGGACGTTGCTGAGTCTGAACTTCATAAGGTTGTTGCGCGTCCGAGGCTGGTGGCATATACTGAGATGGTCAGTTGGGCTCTAGATAAGGTAGATATCCCAACAAGGAGAATTTAGAATGAGCAAGGATCTATCGTCGGGTCATTTAGGCCTGAGAACATTCAAGTAATGTATAAACTCTCGCACAAACATAAACACACCTTTAATGCTGAATTTTTAGCTGAGTTTCAAAGAAAAGAATGTATTGAGACAGACCAAACATACCCCGACATGATTAAAGGATGGGTGAGGTCTGAAGCAAAGTTTAGGGATGATTCTCATGGGATTTATGCTACAGCTTCCTTAAATGAATATATGGTTTATGTAGCCATGATGTTATGCAGAATTTTCGGGAGAAAAGATCCCTGTCACTTTCATGCAGACTGGGTACCCTTCTTAGAGGAAGTTTCAGAAGGAAATAGTTTTAACTGGCATAAAATTTTATCGGATAACCTAACGCAAGATATTTTAAATTACAAAGCAGCCAAGTCAAAGGGCCAACCAGTGTCTTTTTATATGTCTGCATATATTATGAATGCGATCTATTTTATGACTCCCTTTCCATTAATGAATTCGAGTTGGAGTGTTTCCTGCCTAGAGCCTGTTTATAAATACCACTCATCCCTTTGGGAAGAAAATGCTAAAGAGGAATTTTACAAGGTTTGTCATTTTGTCATTATTCCTATTCACAAATTATTTTTGGGATGCGAACCCCCTCGCATTTCTGATGTAGTCATGGAAAGTCTTAAATCAGTTGTCGATTGGTTTATTAAAGAAAATGTTTCCTTTATTAGAGTTTATGGTTGTTCCATTCCCCCCCACACACTCCCAAAATTCTTACCAGACAGACTGGTATGCAGAGAAGTAGCTCATCAGATATCCAAGGGTGGTATTGGGTTGGAATTGAAAGCACTTCAGAAAAAAACATGGCCATCTTTCCCTGTTCATGTCGAGAAATTTACTTTATCAAATTTAGGCCATTCTAAGGTAGAGGTCGAGTCATTTGAAGAAGTGAAGCTATTAAATATTGAACACAGAAAATATGAACCCTACCAAATAATAAGTAGGCATTGCATACATTGTAATTTAAAGGAATATAAACATGAAGTTTCTATTTATGATGATATTTTTAAAGATGTTAATTCTTATGAAGAAGTGTTGAACAGAGTCTAGGCCTTTCCACCTGACTCACAAGCTGGGTTTGCATATTTTCAAAGCCATAGGCGAAGCTGCTTGCCTAAGATTTTACAGGGTGAAATTTCGACCCCATTGCCAGAACAGGAAGAAACCCCTCCAGGGTTTGAAACTAATACTCAGGGTAAACCAAATGACAAAGGTAAGTTGAAGGATATTGAGATACCTTCCCAAGATGCGGAAGGTTCACAAACAAAATAATCAGGAATGGATAAGGGAAAAGAGCCAGAAAAAATTCCAGAAATCATGAAGATGTTCCAGAAAAAATAGGAGGAACAACTTCAACAGAACTTGGTAGTTCTATCACCTCTTTAACTCCATTACAATTGACTTTCGGAATCCCCCATGAAGGATTTTTATATGTCAATGATTTAGAGCTTATTTCAAGAGATGAAATCTCTCCATCTGATTACTTTTTCAGCAAAAAGCGAAGAGCAGTCTTGAAATAGGAAATTCATCCTAGAGGAGAAGGAATGATTAAAAAGCATAGAGTTATCATAGATGGAAAGAAACTCAAGGATGGAGAGTTCACTACAGAATTAGTAGGTACAATGGGTGCTATAGCATCAGCTAATATGTATTCTGTGGGAAATTTAACAACTATGCTTGAACAGAAGGACCAAACAATAATCCAGTTGCAAGACAAACTAAAGGAAAATGACATAAATGTTAGTTGGGGTATACAGAAGGGTCTAGAACAAGCTAGACTAAAGGATATGCAAGAAATTCAGAAATTGAATAAAGACTTAGATGAAGCAAAACACTTAATATAGGTCACACAGGAACAAGTTCGAAAGATGGGAGAAAAAAACAAAAATTTGCAGGATAAGATTATTTCTATTGCTAACCAGGTAGTAGAACTTGAAAATTTCAGGACACGGGCATTAGAGATATATGTAAGAATAGAGAAGGAACAACAAAATGTGTTCTTGAATCTGGAAGTAATCCATAATTATTTTCAGGAATCAAATAAGTCTTTGGAAAATGTGTTCCAGAAAGAAAGGGAGGCCAAAGCAGCTAGGACAACTTTTCAGAAAGCAGTGGCTTTCTCATCAGAGGAAGACATTGGAAAGACTCAGAAATTATCTATTTCTGAACAGGTTAAAGGGGATATAATGATTAAAGTGTGGGAATCAAAACTAGCTGAATATAAATGAATCGCAAGAGAAGTTACTGAAGATTGCCAAGGAATCTTCGATCTTTTTGAAAGAGATTCATTGAATATCAGAACAGATGGTTGTTCTGGATTGTTAGGTGAAATAAATATTGTCAAGCACCAGATGAGGTTTAGAGAATAGCTGGAGGAAAAGAAAGCAGATATTTCAAACATCAAATTGATCAACATTACAGAGATCAACAAGTGGATGGTGACTTCAAATTTAAATTTGAAAAATGTCAAATTCACAGAAAGGATGATAGAAAGTCGGTTGCCCGAATTGCAGAAGAGATTTTTCTCATTTGAAGTGAATGAGATACCTGATGTTCCCAGGATCTTTGTGAAGTTTTTAGAGAAATGCGTGCAGTGTATTAATGCGGAAAAGGAAGTTCATCAACGCAAGCTTAAAACCTTTTTAAATGTTTTTATTATTAGAATTTTAAAAGAAATTGTAAACGATTGACATTATTTTTATGTAACCGAAATTTTAGGAAGTTGGTTAGTCACCAATGAGAAGCTTTGGTGAAATGTATAAATATAGTTTCGAAAGGCTGAGAAAGGGTCTTAAGAAATTTTGGAGAGAGCCATTTTGTAATATCAGTTTTGAAATACATTGGAATATAGATCACAAACGAGATTCTGGATCCTGCAACTTTGTAACTATGTGTCTTCTCCCTGTTTAGTAGACTTTGTTGAATTTTTCCTTTAATGTTTTCTCTAACAAGTAAATCAGTTTGAAATTATATACATCGTTGATTTATATTTCAGATTGGTTTGGATGTCAAATGATTTACAGTTTTTCCTCTGAAATCACTTTAGTAATTTCAAGACCTGTAAAACCTTTGTTCCTTAATTTTTAACTCTTGTTAGAAACCTCGTTTTTTACTTTCATCATTATCTATTGAAATATAAGATTCTTTCTTGATTAAAGCCTTATATTTCTCTGTAGTGTTTATTTGTTGTTTATAATTTTCGAAATTGTTACAAAAACAGGAAACTGCCTTGAATGTGTTTACATTACTGTTTTAGATTTTAAAATTGTTTTCCTTGATCTCATCTTTGGAAATCTGAAGTAACCAATTGATTGAAATCCATTTACAAACAAATAAAGTTGTATCATCCATGACTTTCCCTAGTAGCAGACAACCCAACGTTGAACCAGGCCTTCAGGACCAAACCAACATTGCCTTAAATTTATTCAATACCATTTTACAAACAAAAACTAACCGAGTTGAGTTAGAACGATCATGGGTTTCTATTAAGTGAGACATTAGCATCCAAGAACAACATGAAGCAAGACAGAGACAGTTGAGAAACTAAATCTGTTCTGATTTTTCTTTGATTCCTTATTCCCAAATTATTTCTTTAAATCATTTACGGATGCCTTGACTGTATGTTTTATAGCCTTAAAACATAAACTCAGGAACAACATGTGGATTGCTAAAAACCAAATATAATGAGAAAATAAGTGTCCAAGAAGGTGTTTTCTAGATTCATCCAAACAAAAACAATTTCCATCATTGCAATTGCAATTTATTATCAATGAGCCTTACCTCTATCGATAGTTGTATGCAGGTTTTGGGTAGTGTTTTTGAATCCTTGATCTTTTCTTCCCTCTCAACATAGATGATTTTAGGGCTAAATTTCACAAATGGGCTAATTTTCCATGGTTGTTCCCAAAAAAGAGATTTGCTAATTTCCATTTTTTTCAAAAAATGATTCTCCCAAATTCCATAGAATAAAATTATTTTACCCTAAAAATCACCAAAAAATTATAGAAACTATATAAAATCCTTATAAATTTGAATATTTTTACAAAAATATCGCCAAACATTTTACATTTTACATATTATGGACTAGTAAGATTAGGGTAAGTTGTGAGCTGGTGCAGACCCCCTTCTCTCCAAGGGTTGTGGGACCTCTCAGTCCAGGATCTTTCAAGATTTTGAGCTGAAATGGCCCTTTGGGTCTCCATTATAATCTTCAATGAATAGAACCACATGTTCTTTTACAAAACTCTACCTGCATAAACTAGAACCAGGCGTAATCTTCCCCTCCATGTGACCACATGCCTAACCAAAAGTTTCTTCACATTTCGTGAATTTGGGTATTCCGCTGTGAGTTAACATAACTCTCTGATCTTTTGAACTCTGAATAGAGCTTAACAAGCGTTAAGTCCTTCCTTAACCTTCCAACCATGTGACCCTTTGCTATGACCTAGGGCCACTCTTCCGAGCACTTTAGGACTTCGTAATTCATGAACTTGTGAATTGGCTCTCATCCCTTCTCTCGAAGTCCAAATTCCCGAATTCAATCACCTCAGATCAACGGTCTGAGGTGATTGAAAAGAACTCTTAAAACTTATTCAACTATTGATTCACCATGGATTTCATACATTCATAAAACACATAACAATAGTAAAACTCTGAAACAATATCAACATAGTACCATTGGATAAATTTCCTCTGTTCTATTCATTTCAAGAAAAACCAGTAATTACAGGTACCATCCCCTTACAAGAAATACAATGAAAACCTGTCTAACCGAGAAGGCTTTCTCTGGTTCCTCTCTATCTTATCTAAGTTCTATCACCTATCACTCTAGTGGTTATCTACTCAGTTTAATTTAATGCAATCTAATGACTAATCAGGGAAAATATCTTACACATGTAATATATTACAGTTGTGTAAGGATTTACAATTGCTTCGTCATTTCAAACAGTGGCCCAACTTTACATACACAAAATTAATTAACAAAAAATTTGAAAAACTCCAAACTACTACCAAGTTGGTTAAGAGTCGGTTTGGGTCTTTCAAAGAATTGATGTGTCGACTTCATTTCCACGTTTGTTTTTTTCTGTATTTGATAGTGATTCTCTTGCTTCATACTCCTCTAGCCAAAATATTCATAGACTCCTCTCCATGAGCTCTCGCATTGTTTTTCCATTCTTCAAAATATCGGGTTTAGTTACCGAATTTGAATCTTCGACAGGGTGATCCTTCCACTTTAAATTGAACTTCCCTTCCTTTTTGATCAAATATATCCTTATACTTTTGATTACTATCATGTATCTGCCTCTTAACTTGATCATGAAGTCTTTGCATTTCTATAGCAAAATCTTCTGCTCCAACGCTCTGACTTCATCTTGATTCAATTCTCTCAATTTTGCAACCCCTCTTGGTTGTCTTCCATATACTATGTCAAATGGACTTTTTCCAGTGTTATTCTTAACTGAATTATTAAATGCAAATTATGCATGTGCCAGAATCAGATCCCACTGATGACCTTGCTCAGTGACTAAACTCCTTAAATCATTTCCAAGACTCATGTTCACCACTTTAGTCTATTCGTCTGTCTGAGGGTGATATGATGAACTAAAAGATAAATTAGTTCCCAGACTCTTCCATAGAGTCCTCCAAAAGTGTCCTACAAACTTAGTGTCCTTGTCAGAAACTATACTTCTGGGATATTCATATAATCTCACAACTTATCTGAAAACCAAATTGGCTATGTGTGTAGCATCATTTGTTTTATGGAATGGTATGAAATGTTCCATTTTAGAAAATCTATCGACAATGAAAAATAATGAATCACTTTCTTTTTGAGTTCTAGGTAACCCCAATACAAAATCCATACTAATTGCATCCCGAGGCCTTTCTGGAATAGGCAATGGCTGATACAAACCAATATTTTGTCTCTTTCATTTTGCATGTTGAAAAATATTACATTGGTCTATAAATTTCTTCACATTTTCCCTCATACCTGGCCAATAATACAAACTATTCAGCTGATCAAATGTTTTGTCATGACCGAAATGTCCATTTAGACCTCCACTATGTTTTTCTTTCAACATATTATCTCTCATCGAACATCTTGGTATGCACAATTGGCTTCCTTTGAACAACAATCCATCTTGGATTAAATATTTTTCCCATGAATTGTTGTCCGTCAACAAAGAATTTTCATATGCTTCATAGGCTTCCTTAAAATATTGAACTTCCTGATACATTTCCTTAAGGTGTTCAAACCCTAAGGTCTTCATTTGGAATTCTTGTATAACCAAACTCCTTGTTACACATTATTTTCGTCATCCCTATGATCGTTAATGATGTAAACCTATCTATTTCCTTCAGAAGGGGGTCAGTGGCCTGAGTTCCTAAAGAGAGAAGGGAGAAGAACTTCTCCTGAGAAAAGAAGTTTTTTTTTCCTATGTAAAAACCTTATAAAAAGGAATGTCCGCAGGTTGCTATACAGGCAGGGTGCGAGAATGACCAATTCTCGTAGGTTGCACTATAGCCAGAGTGCGAACAGTTCGCAGGTTGCTCTATAGCTAGGGTGCGAACATTCCAGCATGTGGGATCTTACTCGCTTTCATGATTTAGTGGGATCATCCTAACCTCCTCACCTTATCCTCTTCAATTTATAAAAGGAGAGGAGCTCTCATGGAGAAGGGGTTCTTGGTTGTGGTTCTTTGGCTTGGAATTATTATCTTGCTTAGAGTGGCTTTGAGATTTTCTTTGTCAAGATAGATTGTGAGTAGCTATCAGATCTATGGTTTCAGAATCTTTGGAGCAAGAAGTGTGTGGGGAACGAAGGATAGTTGGAAGGGACCTTACGACATCAAGGCAACAATTGTAATCTCTCTTTCACATTTAATATGATACAGTAATATGATTCTTTCCTATAAATCTTGTTGTGTTTTATTGTATGATTCCTTGATCACATACATAGGTTTATATTGAGTTTATGCTATCGTTATCATTTTGGTTGGTTTGTGTTGTTTTGATCTTGACTACACAAGAGTGCCAGAGCGAAGCGGGAGCAACAAAGACTGTAGGAAGCGATTATAAGGTATGTTACTTATTCTTGCCTCTTAGTAAATTCAATATTTAAAACTTAAGGAAAGCGTCCTATTCTGTCCTG